>MOOZ01000359.1:251874-262076 GCA_002930495.1 Cecropterus lyciades
ACAGCGCATAACACTGTTGTTATTAGGCAGAAATAGGTGTGGCGGTGGTGCTTCCGGAGTCGAACCAAAAGAGTTCTACCACCTTCCACAATGTGAATTCCTACCATTAATATGAAAGTATGATAGGCTATTATTATAACCCTTAGATTCACTCGTATCTTCCCTTTTCAATAACCTTTTCTTAGTAATGTCAGTCTTTAAAGAGTAGACCATGTAATAATATTTTTTCTAACATTTAACATTGTAATTAATGTGTAAAGGATTCCTTTACAGCGGCGTGTGAAACTAAATGTGTAAAATTCTTTGAGCGGAATTTAGTTAACGAATTTTTTGTATATTTTTACATTTCTATCAGACTTGTTTTACTCATTTTAATTACTTTCTATTTTATTTGTTACATGGTTTGTTGTTATGAGTATGCAAAGTACAATTTTTTTAACAAATGATTTAAAGTCATTTAAAAAGAAAGAAAGTAGCTCAGAAAACAATAAAAAATTTGAAAATATAGCAACACTGATAGGATTTTTTTGTCAGTCGTTTGACAGTCAGCACAATTGACACAATGTGCGCTGCATAGTTAATATATGACAGATGCAACCGTCCAATTGATATTCGTAAAGTCGTCGGATAGATATAGATATAGTTAAGAGAACACAAAGTCGGGTCAGCTAGTTAAGTATAAAACATTTATTTCTCTTAATGTTTACACAAAAAAAATGCAAAAGTTATAAGCGCCATGAAATTTGGTATCGGATTAAAATTTAATTGCTTCGGTATTTTCGTCGCAGGCTTTAACAAAGTTGCTTAATAAGGTCATCACCGCGTTGTTATAAGGAACTTTGGGAGAGGAGGAGAGACCAAATTAAGTTTGTTTTAAAATATTGATTTTAATTATTTCTGCCTAATAACAGCAATGTTATGCGCTGTTGTGTTCTGGTCTGAAGGGTGTGGTAAGGGAGACATACTTTTCCGAGGCATTCCATCTTAGTCCTCAGGGATAGCAACGCATGTGTGTCTAATCTTAGGTGAGACTTTGATCTTATCTAGGGTTGATTACAGATGTCCATGGGCGGCAGGAGCCACTTACCATCAGGTGGGCTGCATGCTCGTTTGCTACTTCCATACTATAAAAAAAAATTGCAGGTCGCGATCTACTGGTGAATATAACATGAGCTTCAATTCTATATGATATCAAAGTTACATTTTTAGAGACGAAATTCGACTGTAAAATGTCTTTTAAATTTTCCAGTTTCAACACTGTAAAAATTAGGCACAGAGATAAAATTTAATTTCTTTTGTTAGTTAATGTAACAAATAGTATTATGTCAGATGTTACAGCTGTGATAGCCAAATGGTTGAAACTCGGCTTCTCAATTGAGGGTCTAAGGTTCGAATCCCAGGCACCATTATTTTTTTCAAAATCATGTGTATCTTAGAAATTAATGGTTAGAAATAAATTAATTTATGGTGAAGAAAAACATGGCGAGGAAACTTACGTGCTTGAGAGTTCCTAAAAAAAGAAAAAAAATCTTAAAGATGTGTGAAGTCTTGGAAATTTGTAATTGGCCAGCGCGGACTACGGCCTAAAACTCTCTCAATGTGAGACAATAATGGGTTGACGATGATAGATGTTACTAGATATTTAACAGGTGCATCAATTAAGATACAGTTAATTTCTCGTACTTCTAAATAAATATGAGTAATTTTTATCATTTTTTTTGTCATATATATCTATATAATGTGTTATGAATGTGTAGTGGTGGATGTTATTAGTATATTAGAAAAAGACCTCAAAGAACTACTGAAAGATATACAGCCAATCTCTTTCCCCAAACGAGACAAATATTTCAAAATTATCCTCACCAAGAAATTGCTCATTAGCGTTCAGATGTGATGCACAGCTCATTCAGTAATGCGGTTCAGATGAGCTCAGTCTCTCTAATTAATGCTCAGCAAGAGTTATACCGAGCCAAACAGAGCCAAAACAGAACCCGGATTGTAATAGTTCCGAAGTGAATTACATGCATTACATAACGTTAGCACAGTTGGAACAGATCCAACTTAATTTTTAATGGCCTCTAATAAATCCCTTTATTCTAATTTATTTTAGTAGATAGTGTGTTGAGCATTGCACTTTACGAGTATAAGTGGGTTATTTCATAGTTGGTTTATAACGTTCCATAAAAGTTTGTCCTATTAACTATATTTCAGAAATAATGCTCTGATCAACATGAATTAGATTGGTATTTACATGTTGTTTGAACTATAGGCTAGTAATCTCTTTTAGTATACCTATTAGTTCTTTATTTATTGTGCTTATAGTTCATTAAATGATTTTTGTTTATAAATTATGATAAATTTAAAATTAATTTCATTTTATTTTGTAATTATTACAATTTTTTCTTTGGATTTATTAATTAATTCACATAAAATAATTAATTAATTAACATAAAATAATAAATGTAGTAGGTAGATTTTCGCTTATTTTATGTAACTCTTCAAATTATAATTATTAATGCAACTGTTGGGGCTTTATTTAACATTATTTATATTAATTAAGGCCTCCTGTAGATCCGAATGGAGACCCAGGAGGAACGATGAAATAAAATCGAGATAGCAAAAAAAAAATTATTTAATTTGTGATACTAAACTGCACTGTTTCTTTTAGATTTATTTATTTGACTGCAAGTCGCTAAATTTCTGTATTATGATTAATGTATAAATACAATCGTGATCTCTTACAAACATCCCTTGAGTTCTAATAAACACATATCCCTTACACCAATATCAATCTCATTTCCGATTGGCTTTCCGAATGGAACGCAGGATTGGATCCCAAAGCCATAAGGTACAAAAACTACCACTTAACTTGATTAGGAGCCTTCAAATCGTTAGCAATCATCTATCAGTGTCAAGATCTCGCTAGTATTGTCTTCCGAAACTTCGTATCCCAAACTCTCTTAGTTGATATATCTTCTAGTGTAAAAGTTGTACGGGGTTATTTTATAGGCGTTTGCTCTGCGTTTTATTTAAGATATAAAGTGAGACTTCAGAAAATAATTACTGAAAAAGATGTTCTTTATTAAACTTTAAAGTTAGGATTTTAAAATTTATATTTGATATAAACTATATCAAATTAAAATTACTGAGATCGAGTTTATTTCACGTTCAAATTTAAAAAAATGGAATGAATATTATTTTATATTTAAGCACAAAAATAGATGACATTAATATACTCTTCAATCTAACTGTAATAACAATGAAGACGATATAGTAAGATATTTAAGAAGAGTATCAAATCAGTTATCTGACCAAAAATTGATTTTGGATAAGCACGGGAACAATCGTTATTTACACACGTGTTTTTTACACTCCTGATATTTAAACTTATGTGCTCAGGGTGTTTGTTGTTTCTCATGTCGTGTGTTTCTTAGTCCCCATTTGCTAAAACGTCGTTAATCTCCATGAGATTAATTAGAGCACATACGATATTACCTAAGTGTGTTAATTTAATATTGCCGCATTTATCCTTCACTTGCCCTAGATTTTGAAATCTTTTGACAACTTTGATAATGCTTGAGGCGTGAGAGATTCCGCCGGGACAAATTCTTTTGTCCCGGCGGAACTTAAAACGGATATTAAAACGTATCCAACCATTCTTGGTTGGATACGTTTTAATTACATACATTCCTTATGAATATAGATACACGTTCTTAGTTTGTCTCAGGGCACATAATAGTAATACATTAGAAGTAAAACAGCTTATTCAATTAATAAAAATATTTATCTAACGCACTCGTATCTCCAATACGCTTATGTACGTTGCAGTCTATCTAAAATGTCTCTAGTATTTACGAATATTTGCGCCCTTTGGCGGCTTAATATGTAGTTTAAATACATACACTACTGGTTGACTACTTGTACCTTTCTCTACTAAGCTTTGTCACCAATTTGTTTTTTTATGCACTTTAAAAATATCTGTCACATACAGTCACCATCCATTGAACAGTCGGGTATTCGTATACAGGTTGGTATTTGATATTACCTCTCTACATTGTAATATTTTAATTAATATTACAGTGATGTGAAGTAATGTTAAGTATCGCGTAGTGTATCCCCCTTGAGAGTCCGCCCGGGCAAGGAGGAGACCCTGGAGACCCGAATATTCCTTACACCGCTGCCACGGCCTTAGTATATGAATGGCTAGGAGGGTAAGAAGTCCCACTACAGTACACCTGCCACAGGTTTACCATCCTTGCCGTAACAATATAATTAAAACCAGTATGAAACGTTTCGCCCAGCGGTAGAAAATAAAAACAGTTTTGAGAGCAAATGTGCAGAAGCCAATAGTTGGCAAAAACCACTCATCTGTCACTGAATTGCCTTCACTTTATTTATGTGACTTTGTGAATGTAAACATACTCAATAGGGCTTTGCCAAATTTCTTTTCACTCATTTTTCAAACTGCCTAACTTTAACCGTTAACGGAAGCTGTTGTATATTTACAGCCTTTTCCTAACAATATTTTTTTTCATTTTCAATACACGGATAAATATTTTGTATCGTTTGGTTAGCAACTGCTAAAACTATAAATATGGATAAAAATAGGGACGTTAAAAGAAGGTATAGTAATATATTTGGAAATTAAAACAACTGGGACAACTTGGAATTTAACATTTGAAGAAGTGTTAGTAAAGTTAGGTTAAGTTATGTGTATTTCACAAAAGAGACAAAAATATAAGCCAGGGAGATCTCCGTCGACGTTAATATAATTTAATGAGTTAATTTATTTATTCATAGTTATAATTTTAGTTAAATATGAATCATACATGAATTACCTGTTGCTACCTCTAAGAACTAAGTTGGAACGCCCCGGATAAATATTTCTTCCTTCAGACCAGAACATAAACAGTGCTTAACAAAAGTATTATAAACTAGAAATAGGTGTGGCGATGAGGCCACCTTAATCAATAAATCAATATGAAAATAAATATATCGTCCTAATCAGTGAAAAAATACAATTAATTTTGGATTCCTAAAGGTGTGGCCTTACAATGATTCTTCCATTCCTTCTTTTGAAAAAAAAAAATACTAAACTCTTTCCACCCTCTATTCGAAACCAGAGGTAGAACTCAATGAAGGGTACGGTTTACATTTGTGATAGATTAAAGATGCTGCAGAGATTACAATATTTGGTAATAATTTAAAGCCAGAAGTATGGAGACTTAATGAAAGATTACATATTTCTGGCATTTGGCGTTGAAATTATGGGACATTGGGAATTAAATGCTTAATTATTTTTTAAGCATTCGTCCAAACATTTGAAAAAGTCAACGAATGGTCAGAATGCTGGTACACACTTCGGTCAACGAATTAGCCTTGCTATTCAACGAGGTAATGTTGCCAGCATTCTGGGAACTCATCCTAGGGACAGCAATTTGAACGCAGCTTTTTATATTTAATTTAGCAATTTGTTTCTTTTTACATTTAAGTTATATTTTTTATCCATTTAATTGTTAAAATAGTTAGTTAATATTTTGTTACTTCCAATTTAATAATAAATTATACAATAATATTTGATACGATAAATATCCACATTTCTGGTAAACACCTTGGGGCAAGTAAATGACACTTTATTAAATTTACCTTTTATTAATTAAAATAAACGTCAGTTGAGAGTTCGATAATTAAAATAAGAAGCTGGTTAACTGTTCAGATTAATTCCTTTTAATTTCATCTTTCCCTTCCCAACAGTGACAACAGAACCCAACAAACCACACATTCGATTCGCAATACATTATTATTTTGACTGTTTGAACTAAAGTTAGGACAAAAAGATTCGTGTTTAAAAATGATTAAACTCAAAGTTTGGAACCTTAATCTCTAAATACTTATATAATGCAATGACTGAACTTCTCACACACAATATTTACTTTGTTTTACAAACATGAAAGTGCGGTACCACCAACATTTTGACTTTTAGATTCATCTTTTGATATTACAGGATCTCACAGAATAGCTGCTATATTTTGATGACATCATAATTGATTTATTTTTGCGGTTCTATCAATCATTGTTTTGTCTCTGAATGTAACTGCTCTGTGTATTGTAGTGAGTGTATTGTATTCCAGACGCAGTCTCGACTAAGGGGTCTGGAAATTGTTTTACGTGACGCGTTATAACGAACGGGAGAGGTCTCTGTGCGTGTTCCGAATCGCCAACATTCCGTTTCAGTCTTCGCTTTCAGATTTAATTTAATACTTGTATTGTGACATTGAAAGCGAGTGCCCGAATTCGGATTTGGATCAAGCTCTACCGCTTATCTCGCGAAATTGCTTACAACTTGGCCCTTGGTATTTGTGTCTCAAAGATATTATTAAATTAGATAATAAAATACATTATTAATTTACTAGTACCTGAGGAAATAATAAACGCTTTCTACACTTGTAGCCCCACACTAGGATTTTCTCCTATGTCGTGGGTACCATAGACACACAAAGATGAATACACAAACACCCAGACCTAGAAACGAAAATTAAAACTCATCATTCCGATGTTTGTCTGGCCGGAGATTGAACCCGGGACCTACTGCGTGTCAGACCGGTATGGTGACCGCTCTGCCACGCGGGTCGTCGTCGTAGCAAAGAAGGTTGAAGAACTTTGGAAGGTGATAGAATGAGTTTTGGTGGAGGGGTGCGGTTGCTGGCTCGGGAAAAGCGACGTATCTGTGAGTGACGTCTGAGAACCCCTGTTCTGTATGAGGTTGCTTATCATGGTCCGGTCCATGGACGGCAGTGGCTTACTATCAGGTGGACAGCATGATCGTTGGCTACTTCAATTTATACATCTATACATATAAATAAAATTAAAGTGTCTCTTTGTAATATCAAAATAACAGATTATTACCAAATGCATATGGAAGTTTATACGATACTGAATACAAAACATCAATTACTAAAATTTTTGTCTGTCTGTCTATCTGTCTGTCTGCTTGTTCTGGATAATCTCTGAAACCACTGGACCGATTTTGACGGAACTTTTGATTGACGCTTTTGGATAGCCGATGTCGTAAGGCGTAACGTAGGCTACTTCTATTTTAGAAAATGTAATTAGGGTTCCGCAAAAAAAAAAACTTAAGAAACCGCGCGCGTCCTACGCGCACGTCTATGTATTTATACTTGACGTGTATCTAACTATGTCAAATTACATTTCTTAAACGCGAGTATAACCGCGGGGCTCAGCTAATTGGTATTAAAAACCCTGACTATACAAAACACTTAGAAGTGTCAGCAAGGGTACGTTTATGTTGAAGAGATTATTAACGACTACAAACGAGCATGCAGCCCATCTTATAGTAAGTGGCTACTGCAGCACGTGGATATCTGTAATCAACCCTACGCAAGAGCAAAGTCTTACCTAAGGTTAGCCACAGATGCGTTGCTACCCCTGAGGACTTAGATGGAATGCCTCGGAAAAGTCCCTCCCTTACCACACCCTTAAGACCAGTACACAACAGTGCACAACACTGCTGTTATTAGGCAGTAATAGGTGTGGCGGTGGTGTTTCCGGAGTGGAACGACAAAGAGTTCTACCACCTTCATTATTAGTCAATAATTTAGAATTAAAATTAAATTTAGGATTTTAACAAAGTTCTTAAACGTTTACAGTTGTATACGTATGATAAACGAGTAAAACCAATTAAAACTTCTAAGTTTAGAACAGATTCAACACAGTAATTCAAATCAAAGTATTCTTTCATTAACTAAAACTAAGTCCTTGATTGGGAAAACATTGAAATGTGTTTAAAGTTATATTTGACTTTCTAAATTAAAAGCTATGGATATATATTAGAAATTAATAAATATTAAAAAAATTCCTTATAAAAATACCTTAAGGGGATAATAAAATTAGCTCATGACACTGAATGATTTAAAGATATGGATCCATTGAAAACGGGTTTCGATAATGCTGAAGTAAATGAAGAATAATCTCAGCGATATGAAGAATATGATAAGCTTTTACGTGTGCTATCGCTCTCTAGAGAGTTGTCGTCGTGTGCTGTAAGGTCGTAATGACGCCATTTTGAACTTGGCTTATGACGTCATAAAACTTGAGATTAATTAAAAAGCTGAGAACAGTAAAGGTAGCTAGGAAAACTGATATTTTATAATGGCCACTAAAACCAAATTTTATGAGTATATTTTAATTAAAGGAACTAATAACAATAAGGAGTAAATATACCTCTTATACTTATTAATCTTATTATATTACGTTTTTCACTATATAAATTGCAGAGTTCCTTAATGTGTACGGTAGTAACACCTTACTAATACTGATATAAATCTTGTTATAAGTCACGTATTTTGATAAGTATGATAAGAATATTTATCAACAGATAAATCACAATTAAACACATGTCTACAATCACAGTAAAATTAGTAACGATTCATTGTTTAGTAATAAATTGTGACTTTTATATGTTTTTATATAAAATATAAGGCATTAAAATTAGTTACGTTTTGGTAGCGTTTTCGTTTTGAATATTTTAAGATGTTATTAGTTTTCGAATAAGATAAATTGCTATGAAGTAAATAAGTCTACATCTCTTTTGCAAGCTTTAAATTATTCCTTTTTATCATTATTATTAGCAACTTATAAATTGTAAAAAACGAAATCTTGTGATATTGCATATCTTTTTATACTCAAAGAAAGTCTATAAATAAATCAGACCTATTAAATTTATTTATGTTACAGACAGTGACTGGAAAAATAATGCAAATAAAATGAAAAAGCTAAATATATTTTCGAAGTTATAATCATTTTATTGATTCAGTACGGTTTAATAGATACAATTAAAGATAAGGATAAAGGTGATAATAATAAATCAGATATTTAATTATTACTATGCTAAAATTATATAAGGGAGTGACGGATTGTCATTTTTCTTCAGTAGTTTTTTTATAACAATGGGGTCTAAAGTGTTGTGTATTTTGATTTTCGCAATCGTTTCTTCAGGTAATATATTAAATAATGTATTAGAAAAAGGATATGCAGTTATATAATTTTAAACGCTAATGCAGGAAGTTAAATGAACTAAGAGTAAAGTTATTGTATGATGCGCAATTGTATTCCAATGATGATCAAGACTTATAAAAATCACATTTCTATTATTACAATTAATAAATTAGGGCTAATTTAGGGATAGATGGGGTGTGTTTTATTATTCTACATCAGAAAATCATTGTATCAGCAATGATTTGTAGTATGTAATAGTATGCGAGAAATTGTAGTATGTAATAAATAAAAAGGGAACTAATTAGTGTATTATGTTATTTAAAAAACTATCTTTTATAACGCTTACGTGCATAAAATAGTTTACACTATTACTACTTATTAAGAGTGACGGGAAACGTAAGAAAAGTTGAATATCTGAGAGTTCACTAAGAGGTTATAATAGTTACCATATGCACTAACTCTCAATTCTTTAGCGTGGTGAATAGGCTAGTTAACTAAATTTCAAACACTGCTTAATACTATACCTTACTACGGATTATAACTAAAAATATATTAAATTTTAAAATATCGAACATTTACTATAAACATTTTTCATTTTAAAATTTAAATATAAATATACCTCGAAAACGCACAGGACTGTCATGGCGTCTTGAATGACGTCACGCCGTGCTAAACAAACCTAGACTATATAAATTATGACAGCTGTTATGTTACTATATGTCATATACAACAATGGCGTTGTCCACGGCGTAACGTCATGCTTCCTGGATGGCGTTCACTGTCACTAAAAATATTAATAATGCTTATTTCTTATAACTAATAATTTAGTTTTTTGTTATCAATATCACATGATAATTCATTAGATACAACAGTTTATTCGATTCAGTCGTAGTGGACACAAATCTATTGTGTACTAAATTCTTGCCATTAGGAAAATATAGTTCAGTAGTTGACAATAACATTAAAAATAGCAATATACATTATTTCTACAAACTCGATTTTTTAACTAAGATTGACGTTAAAGTTTAAGCAATATATTTTGTTATTGTATCAACTTCCGTGAACAAAGTTCTCTTGTTGTTCTGAAAACAATAATTTCGACGCGAAACTTGGGAATTTGGGATCGAAGGCAAGCATCATCAAAATAATAAGGTTCATATATTAAAATAATAAGAAATTTGCCAAAA
>MOOZ01000359.1:296618-313372 GCA_002930495.1 Cecropterus lyciades
ATTGCCCATTTATCGAGGAAGGCTATAGGCTATATATCATCACGCTAAGACCAAAAGGAGCGGAGCACCATTGAATAATGTTTCAAAATCGGGGTTTTTTTTTCTAATGAGATATAAACTTTCGGTTAATTTATGTCACGTTACATTTCTTTTAAACGCGGGTGAAACCGCGAGCTCTGCTAGTACATGTATATAAGGCGACATGTATATAATCTTAGCCCTGAGAAGTAGCAACGAATCGTGTTCTTAATGGAGTTGGTCATAGCTGTCTTTTTGGTGGTAGGCGGAGTGGACCTGATGGTAAGTGGTCACCACTTAACATATTGTATAACTTTTATTTAAATATATTTAGTGATTGTAGAACTTATTTTTCTCGTTTCAGTTTAAGCTGTCGGGTTTTTCCGTTTTAAATTAACAAAAAGAGCAGTGGCTGAAACAAGATTTGTCAATCGAGGTTCTGAGGTTTGAATCCCAGGCACGTACCACTGATTATTCTAAAATGATGTGCGTATTAAAACAATATTTATCTTTGCTTTACGGTTAAGGAAAACATCATCAGAAAATCTACGCGCCTGAGATTTCTTAAAAAAATATATCAAAGATGTGTGAAGTCTACCAATTCGCACTTGCTCAGCGCAGTGGACTATGGCCTGAAACGCTCCAATCTGAGAGAAGACCCGTGCCCAGCAGTGGGACAATAATGGGACGACGATTAAACACGAAATATTACAATAAGGTGATAAGAAAAACTATATCTACTCTTTGCGACTAGACTATACTCTAAAGTTTCTTAAATTCTATATATATAGTCTTATCAAACTTCAATGAGAGTGATCTTACGTGGCACGTATCACCGCTCTGTCGCTGATCTCCCACACGAGCGCTTCACCGGCTTATGGCTCATCCCGGGAATATCTTAGTGGGAAACGATCGGGAAATGTGTCATCGTTACGAGATTTACAAGCCTTAGATTCCACGTGACATGATATACTTAATAAGTTCGTTGTATACGCCTATGTTAAATTTCTAACTTATATGGGTATAAAACTATAGTAATAATATGTTTTTGTTTTGGAGTTTACTCCTTAAGAATAAATATTCATATACCCGGTATGAGAAAAATATGAAGAGTAAAATCCTTTTGTGCGCTTTCCTACCTTTCTTTTCCTTTTTCATCTTTCGCATAGATGGCGCTGTTTACAACTATTGAAACTTATTTAAATTTAAATTGAATATTATTGCGCCTTATTAGATAAACGTACTTAAGGAGTAAACTCCAGTCGTGCGTCGGAGCTGACACACACTTTTTCATAATATGGAAGTAGCAAACGAGCATGCAGTCCACCTGGTAAGTAGCCACTGCCGCTCATAGACATCTGTAATCCAGGTAACATGCCGTTATTAGGCAGAAATAGATGTAGCGGTGGTGCTTCCGGAGCCGAACCACAAAGAGTTCTACAACTTTTATATGTTATTAGGTATAATAACTTTTGCTCGTGCTGTATCTTTCTGTTCAGTCTTTATTTCATCAATATTGACAAACTTTTTTAAAATGATCACACCATTTTGCATTTTGACATGTTCCGAACGTTAAGTAACTAAATGAAATGGCATTATTTATTAATAAACTCAGAGCAATATTTGAACTTGTAGGAGAAAAAATTATGCATCATTTAAAAAAAAAAGATAAGTACTAACGTTGAAATATTTTAGACAAACTAATATTAAAATTGATAACAAACAAACAATTCATAAAACAAACGTATATAAAATATTAACAGAGGATTTAAAACTTGGTATACAAAGTTTTAAATCCTCGATTAATATTTTGGATATTGAAGCCAATAAAAGCAATCTCGAGTCAATATTCCAAAGCTCAATAGCATTATAATATTATACGAACGCTTTCAAACTTTCACACTCGCACCGTATATGCATAGCGGAGTTGAAAACTCCGTAACTATATTCTGTTCTGTTCTGTATTGTAAATTGTGCTGCTTCACGGAAACTCTTCACACTGATTCCAGATATTAACATAATCCGGAATTTCGCTGGAATTATTCATACAGTGTGCAGTTGTTGCATAAACATCTGTAACGGACGCTGCAGGAACGAACTGAATAAGATATTGGGCGGACTGCGACAGGTCGTGGCTTGTTTGGTGCACATCTTAGATGCAAATTTCCTTTGCGTGTCGGTTTTTGAGATCTTAAAGAAACCTGTAAAGGCTCAGCGTCTCCAGAGGTTGCGAAGGAAAAACAAGCATCTAAACTGATCTTTTTTAGGGTCCCGTACCCAAAGTGCAAAAACGGGACCCCACTACTAAGACTGCGCTGCTCGTCTATTCGTCCGTCTGTCACGAGGCTGTATAATAAACCGTGATAGACAGATAGAATATTTTTTCACAGATGATGGTTTTCTGTTGCCGCTATAACAATGAATACTAAAAACAGAATAAATTAATGATTAAAATATAGTTATGATAATGATTAAAGAATAGTGATTTTTTTGCGCTTTTTTATAAATTTTTTATAATACGGAACCCTTCGTGCGCGGGTCCGATACGCATTTCCTTGATAACATTGAATTAACAAATGAGCATGCAATCGATCTGATGAAAATTGGATACTGCCACCATTGCACATCTACAATCAACCCCAGATAATATTATTTTTACCTAAGTCTGGATCTGTAATCCGTTGCTAATGTGGACTTAGTTGAAATGCCTCTAGAAAAATCCTAGTATGGAGCAATGAGTGTAGAACATAAACATACATCATAAACGCTTTCTACACTCATAGCCCCACATTAGGATTTTCTTCTGTATCGTGGGTGCCATGGACACACAAAGACGAATACATAAACACCCAGACCCAGAACAGAAATCTAAACTCATCATTTAGATATTTGTCTGGCCGGGGATCGAACCCGGGACTCACTGCGTGTCAGACCGGTACGGTGACCGCTCCACCACGCGGGTCGTCAAAGAGTTGTTGTATATTGATTGACATGAACACAAACACCGGAGTTATCTGCAAGCTACGTGATCATGACTAAGAACTGTTACGGTTAGGAAGATGCAAAGAAAACTTTGATAGCGTGATTCAGGTACGCGCTGCGTGCACGTGTTACGCCTTCTTATGTCAGAAAAACTAAAATTTAATCTCCTGACGAACCTCGTTCTGTTCATGGTACATAAGTTTTAAAAGATCTATTTTAAACAGTTTCTTACTGGTTCCAGTTTTTTTGCTAAAATGGTAGGTGCGGGTATACAAAGTTCTACTTACATGAAAAAGAATTGAATATGTTAAATTAAATTAAATTGAAAATATATAATGAATTTTGGGTATAATTATTTCAATAATTATTACACGTATTTACTTAGTACCTAAAGGTCTAAATCTAGCGTAATTTTGAATATTTGATTAAAGCTGGTTCCTAATCTCAATTTAAAGAAGTCAATGCTCGCTTCACGAATGAATTATTTCTCAAAGGTCTTAATTAAAATCGGGCTAATCTTATTTGCACTTTCTTTAATTAACGATTCAGTAACTTAATTTATTTGACCCTTGATAGTGGTTAATCGTGAAATTTTCAATTTAGATATGATAATTTTAATATTTAATTTAAATTAAATTTTCTTTGAGACTATATGATAATTTCATAACTTACTATTTGGTGACTGCGACTTTGTACGTGCAGAGTGTAATTTATCTCACCATCTAACTCGATGGGAATAGTATATCAACATATCTTACTAAGTATCTAAAAATACATTCGTTTTATGATACAAATGTATTTTTAAACGAGCATACAGACCATCTGATCGTTAGTGGTGATTGCCGCCTATGGACATCTGTAATCAAATTTATATAGAACAGAGGTTCTGTTCCTAGTCTATCACAGATGAGTTGTTACCCCCGAGAACTAAGAACTCTTCCTTTGGTAAGCCTTTTTTCATAATGATATAGTTAATATATTTAATTTACCGCTTTATTTGTGTTTCATCAAAATAGTTAAGTAAAAGCAGTATAATATATATATTTTTTGAATAGGCTATTAACTAGCTTTCATTTGCAGGCGGGGTGCCTTTTACTACCAATTTCACTCTGCAAACTAAGACGATTCTAATGATATATCACACGTCACAATCTTTCAAGCCGTTTGGGTTGAAACGCATGATAAATAAATTGCCATACATACCGCCAAACATACACATACGCTCGAAAAACATTCTCACATTTTGACGCAGTCGGGTAAAAATATAAGTGTTCACGATGACTTTCAATCTCCTACACACGTAATACCACCTTCCAGTCTCTCGCTGTCTGATCGTGACAGTAAATTACTCGCTAACGACACACTTCTAATTGGTGCAGCAGTAATACGGCGCTGAAAATATTGGAAAGAAAGAAAGAATTGAAAAGAAATACAGGTATACGCCATTGGAGTTATTTTTAATGTTGACATATCTATCTTCTCGACCTTATTTTCGACTCGACCTTATTTACGACTTTATTAGAAAGAGGGTGATGTTTCTTCGAGCGTATGTATTTAATACATCCTATGTATACTATGTCCATTTCTTTGGCAAGCACTAAAACCCAAATGGCTGGACGAATTGTGACGTATCATTAGGATCGTGTCAGTTTGCTGTGACATAGATTATATGATTTAAAAAAAGGTGCCTGTAAATTTATAAAACGACAAAAAAGTGATAGCGGCGATTCTTATGAGGACACCATGGATATCAAATGAAAGCTAGTGAATAGACTATTACAAAATATATATATATATATATATCAATATATTTATATATATTATAACACTTTTATGTAACTATGTTGACGCAAATTCATAAAAAAGTATATAAGCAAATAAACAAATTATGAAAACAAAACTTCCGGCTACAAATTTCATTGTATGTTTTCATAATCATTACTTGTTATAATTATTTTCTGGATCTTCTTTGCACCGCCATTTATTTTCCTGTACTTCCTTAAGTAAGATCGGCAAAAATTGCTATTGAGCATAAAGTTGGCCTTTTGTGGTCATTAAGTATAAATAAATAAATAAATAAAAAGCTTATGTTAATTATTATATTATTGGCCTTAACTAAAAATAAATTAGCAGTCTATTGAACTGTTGAACAAATAGGTAGGAAGGATCTATGCTTCAGAGCGCACGCTACTCGGCTCCGGTTGTTATCTGGTGTCGTTAAACCTTGTCGGAATCCCTGTGGGCGGAATCATTGGATGGAAGTCATTAAACCTTGTAGATTTACGGGTATTAAATATCCAACACGGGTTGGTCACTGACTTGTTCCGTCTGCTACTTATTATTAGAGTAGTGTTAATAACTCCAGGACGTTCACAGTTGTTTGCACAGCAATGGTATTTAGTAATTGATGTGTCAATGAGGATACTGTATCAACAAATCTTTTTATATTATGAAACTCAACGTTTTTCATAAAAACCACCTATTTCAAATATGATGGTATCTACGGGTTATCAATTATTTTGCTTTAATGCGAAATCAAAATATCACGAGGAATTTGATTCGTCTTTGAGTTCTCCATATGTGTTGTGTTCTGGTCTGAAGGGTGTGGTAAGGGAGACATACTTTTCCGAGGCATTCCATCTTAGTCCTCAGGGGTAGCAACGCATGTGTATCTAACCATAAGTGAGACTTTTATCTTAACTAGGGTTGATTACAGATGTCTATGGGCGGCAGTAGCCACTTACCATGGGCTATACTTACCAGGTGGGCTGCATGCTCGTTTTCTACTTCCATACCATAAAAAATACTACCAGTGAGTGATTGACCAGTGTGGTGTGGTATTTTCTAAACATTTATTGTCCTTGACATTACATAGGCTTGTGTTCTTTACTGTTAGCTGTGTCCACAAGTGGTTTAGCAAGAATGTTAGAGTTGTGACTTTAGTATGTCCCGTAATATACAATATCGTTATCATAAATAAATAGATTTATTAGGAAGATTCAGTTCTTATACCTACCGTATCCTATAATCGACGACCCGCATGGCTGAGCGGTCTCTAACACGCAGTGGGTCACGGGTTCGATCCCCGGCCAGACAGACATCTGAATGATGAGTTTAGATTTCTGATCTGGGTCTGGGTGTTTGTGTATTCGTCTTTGTGCGTCCATGGCAACCACGACACAGGAGAAAATCCTACTGTGGGGCTATGAGTGTAGAAAGCGTTTATGTTTATGTTTATAATTAACCTGATTCTCAAATCAACACTACTCCACAAAGAAATAAGAATATTACGTGAAAAATAAGTCTTTAAATCGTATACATAAAACACTTCTTATTCGAAGAGGCTAATGCTTAGCAATTTGATGATAAGGTAGGTATCAAACTATTAAATATACAAATGGAAATCCAGGTTATCTAAATTTATCTAGGGACAAATACATTATTAATTACGCTCCAAGCGATCTCAGATTCAAGTAAGACAATCTAGATAGCATAGATCAATACTAATAGTTAGAGTGTATTGGATGTGTTCGTTTGTATCTAGTTGCTAAGTAATCATGCTCGTTGACCTTAAAAACGTTTTAACACGTCATATCGTAAAGATAACGAATGAGACCGACCTCAAAATATCGGCAAATTAAGTTATATATTTTCCAAGGGTCGACCCGGGAAATACCATCGCCACACCTATTTCTAGTGTAAAGCATATCTTGCGTTTTCTTGGAAGGGTGTGGTTACCAGCTCTCTTATACATGACCATCTTAGCCTTCGAGAGCAGCAAGTTGTACACAGATGACCATGGGCGGTAGTAACCACTTACCAGCAGGTGGATTGCATGCTCGTTCGCGTGTACTTCAGTAAAAAAAAGCAGGTGCAGCATCGCATCGCATAGTTATCTATCCCCACAGAGAAACAAAAATAACAATAATCTCTAACGTGAAGTAGTTCTTGCGTTTCGGTGTAAGGGTGTGGTTGACGGCTCGTTAATATATGAGGCGAGCATCTTAGTCCTTAGTCTTAGTCTTAGTTCTTAGTCTTAGCAGCAACGCATCTGTGATGGACTTCAGATAGAACCCCTAATTTATATGAAGTTTATTATAGATGTCCACGCGTAGCAGTGACCAGTTTCCATCAGGTAGACTGTATGGTTGTTAGCTCGTTCAACCAGTGGCGGCGCAAGACCGAAACTTAAAGTGGCAAGGTGGGCAAGGTACATATCGAGAGGCTCTCTGCTGGTGCAAGAAGAAGGGTTTATAAAATAAAAATTACTTATTACATATTTTAAATATTATTTTCGACTGTGAAGTGCAAGGCCCTTTGCACCGCGAGGCCGCCTCTGCGTTAGGACGATAACGAATAGATTAAAGAACTACTTTAGTAATAACATAGTCATCAAATTAAAAATAAATTTCGATCAATCGATCGTGCTATAAAAAGACTAACATAAATGTTACCTCTCTTTAATAACCACACGTTTTAAAAACTCCCAGAAATGCGAACATTAATCTGTTATTTCACAAAGTGTAAAATTCTCACATTAGTTCCCGTTTGAAATTGGTTCGCCTCGTGCAAGTGTTTTTCTGATACAACACGCTTTAAACCACATAACTAAATCATTATTAATCGGTATTTTGCAGCGCAACCGTCGAACCTCGAAAGGTTATCGGGTATCATATATAATATGATGACCCTCTCGAAGGAGCAGTGATCATTTCCAGTCTGAAATGCAGCGGGTTCCGGGTTCGATACCCGGCTAGAGATATCTGAATGATCAATTTGGATTATGATCACGATTTGTGTATTTGTGTGAATCTTTGTGTGTTTTCATGGCACCTACACGTCACAAAAAATCCTAGTGTGGGCCTATGTGTGAAAAAAAAACACTATTATACTACTTTATAATGAGCTTTTCCCACGGCTTCGCTTTCTTGGGTCATGGTAAAAAGTATCCCGTGTGCTAATCCAGGCCATTAACATAACACACGAATCCTCACAAAATTTTGCATCTATAATATTAGTAAGATTTATTGTATTAATCTAAGATAAAAGCACGCAAAATATTATATAATCTGAGTAATCCTGAGTAAATTTATGTTATTTACTCAGAACGTCTATGGAACTACATATATTCAGCAGGAGAAGTTTCCGCTTGACCGCATCCGCCTTAGCTCGAGTTCTGTCCATTTGTACCTGTTCCTCTGTACCTACTCGTACCTGTCTTATGTCTGTTTACATAGCCAGTGCGGTTATTGATTGGAGCGCTTAGCTTATACTTAGCTCGGTTGTATGGACTGGGGAGTACTATCCAATACAAGCAAGATCTAACTACTGAAGATGGTAGAACCCTTTATGCTTTGACTTTGTGTTCCGGAGGGATCACGCCAAATCTATTTCTGCCTAATAATAGTGGTAGCTAACATCTACAGCCAACTTCGGGTAAGACTCTAATCTTATCTGGGAGTGATGACAGATGCTCTTAGGCGGCAATGGCTGTATATCATCAGGCTTGCTTGTTTGCTACTTCAATATTATAAAAAAGTATGGATGTGCAATTCATACAGCAGAAGTAAAAGTTTATAATAATAAATAATAGAATACCAGTCTCCCAGACTTTGAAATGTACCTTAATTTAAAGGCAAATTTGGCTCAAGTTTATACTGCTAAGCATAGGGTATAAGATTTATGCTTTTTCAAAAATCGATTAAGTAATCTCTGCCGCAGTATGCCGACAAGGTGTCCGCATACCAAGTTCGCATATACCAAAGTTTAGCTCTTATATGAGCTCTGAAGTAAAACCGTTAGCGTGATTCAGAAATAGGAACAGCGGCACCTAGTTGTAGCGCCGACAGTAGCATTCACAACGCACTTTCATTTAACGGAGTTTCAAATCACAAGGATTCTAAAGAAGTTTTACTTCTAAAATCTGTTTCCTTACTATTGTACTAATAAGTACTCACCCATGTCATGTGCGTACAACTCTGAGTATTGACCGGAAAGCTAACACATATAAGAGGTATATCTGAGAATTACCGACAAATGCCGGATGTTCACGTCACTTTGACTCCGCTTACGATCCGGCTCAGTGACTCCTGACTATTGCATTTCCTAATACTATCGACGTTAAATAGCATTTGGTAGGTTCATAGACTATAAAAATAGCATTGAATTAAGAACAAGTTAATAATCGTTAGATATGTAATTGAAGCCCTTCAGGAAGTAAGATCTTCGGGAATTTCGAGTCATTAACAGGCAAGAAGTATTCAGGGATCCCGTCAGAAGGTGAACTCTTGTATTAGGTATTTAGTTTGATGGTTTGTTTGTGTCTTTTATCTAGAATGGGTAAGATTGTTTATGTGATTTTTCCTAAAAATACATAAATTATAATCCGAATATATCTGCTATTCCTGAATAAAAGTTGAAATTCTATAAACGGGCTGAAAGGTACACACGCTCTAAAAGCTTGTAAGTGAAACATTTTTAAATTCAACCATTTTTTATCAAAACCACAGGTGCTCTTGTGCTGAAAATTCGCAATTTAATTCACTCCACGAATTCACAATTCACTTTGCGAAATGCGACAGTAATCTACATCAATATCTAAGCCGCCTGTACGTTAATGAACGAACAACGATTTTTTTCTATGCAATATAATAAACAGTAAACTCTGTGTAAAAAACTGCAGTAAATAATAATAATGCTTTACTTTATAGCCTTACAATAAGTTTTTCTTTACACACACATACTTACACATACACAAAGACACATGCATACATTTGGGGCGACCATCTTAGACCTCGGGAGGAGCAACGCATCGGTGATCAATTTCAGATGAACCCCTGTTCTATATAAAGTTGCTTAAATATGTCCATGGGCGGCAGTAACTCCTTACCACCAGGTGGACTGCATGCTTGTTTGCTACTTTAATCTAAAAATATATAAAAAGACAAATTCACAAACACCCAGTCCCAGCAGAGAAATCTAAATTCGTCATTCGGAAATCGAACCCAAAACCCATTACGTGTCAGACTGGTATAATGACCATTCCACAAAGTGGTTCATCAAAATAAATCATTTTCTTAGATTAAACTAAGCTAATGTCGAACATATTTTGCGTATATATATTTTATGGAAGTAGCAAACGAGCATGCAGTCCACCTGATAGTAAGTGACTCATGCCGCCCATGGACATCAGTAATCAACAGCAGATAAGATTACAATATTACCTGAGGTTGTTACAGATGCCTAACTACTTTCGAGGACTAAGTTGGAACGCCTCAGATATGTTTCCTCACCACACCCTGCAGACCAGAACACAGCAGCGCTTAACATTGCTGTTATTAGGCAGAAAGAGGCGGTGGTGGCAACGGAGTCGAGCCAAAGGGTTCTTTTGATCACTTTTCACGCTTACCCTGTGACCAATGTCTAAAGTGGACCAGTCGAGTTAGGGAAGCTTAATCATAATTCACATAGATTAGAATTATTTCTTCTCTAGACAAAAGGGACTACCGTTTAAGCCCTTTGGATATCCGCATCATTTTCTCCGCTTTATGATTCAATGCTATTTGCTAAATTAGATCTTGCATTGCGTTGTAGAATAAGGATTGGTAAGCTCGCTTCATTTAACTTATTATTATTACTTTTCATTTTATAATGTGTGCATCGTAAGAGTAACTTAACTACAGTATTTTTTATGTATTATACGTCAAAATTGCTTCTGAAACCTTTGAGGTCTTCCCGAAGCTCCCAAAAGTTCATAAGCGACATTAACTACTTTCCATTGGGTTACACTTTCTATAACGCTTTATACACTGATACCCATTAAACGGGTAGTCTATTGTATCATGGGTGCCAAAAAGATATACAAGAACGATTACATAAACACCCAGACCCCGAACAGAAAATTAAATCTAAGTACACAGAAATCTAAATTCAAAATTCAAATATTTATCTGACCAGGGATCAAACCTGCGACCCCATGTCTGTCAAACCATTATAATGATCGCTCACATCAGGTAGCCCGTCTGTTGTATGATCATGTCACAATGATTGAAACATGTATTTTTTACTACATTTTAGATATAAAACATACAGTCAATAGTAGAGAAGGACTAAATGCTCCTGTAAATTAAATAAAAAACAATGGTTTAAAAAAATTGGCATTTATAATATCATTAAAATACAAAATACTCTCGGTCCAATATAATAATGTTATTCCATTGGCAGCGTAAGCCGCAGGTGTTTTCAAACTGCAAATTCGCAAAGTGAATTGAGGTAAGGATTATGTCAATACATAAAGCTTATGGAGCAGATGCGCTTGGTAAAATGTGCAGCTTTTTACCTTAAAATAATGTTAATAATCCTTTCTACAATTATAGCCTCACACTATGATTTTCTACTGTAATGTAGGGGCCGTGGACTCACAAACATAAATATACAAACACTCGGCACATAATTCTTAATTCATCATTCAAATATGTGTCTGGCAATGTATCGAACCCGGAACCCACAGTGCGTCAGACCGGCATAGTTCCACTACGCGGGTCGTCATCGTCAAAACAATAATTTACCAAGTTATTGCTACTCGCGGTTTGGGAATTTCACGGAATGAAAATGATGCTGTCATTATTTAAAGGCGATGAAACCTTTACGTTGCTGCATTTAACTGTGAAAGGTAGAGCGAATATGATTCGACTGGGGACGTATTATCGACGTATCATTGCTACTCTTATAGTAGCGTGAAGCAGTTTTTGCGTTTTGGTGGATGCGGTTGCAGGCTCACTTTCATATGAAGTGATATATTAGATAACAGAAGTAACAGCGTATCTATTGACTTTAGATACAAACCCTGTCGCTTACTTTATGAGCTCTCTTTGAGTTTCCACTTCAAGTTCATAGAAATGAAAAACCAATAATTGTAATCGATTTAAAACGTTTATGTTATGTGAATATGTATTTAGGAACTTTTGGAAAAAATCTGAATAGTTTTTCAAATGAAATGGAATAATAAAATGCATACCAATACTAAAATGGATCCACTTGTAAATTGATTATAACACATGAAACTTAAACTAGTTCATTAGCTACTGATATACTTACGTATATAATTATCACGTCGGTGTGTTATACTTTAGTACACGCCTATCTTATATCTCTTGCATTTTTTTTTCTTTCACTAACTCTATGATTGTTTGGAAGCGATAATCTTTTGAGCGATAAGACCGTCAGCTTTACCTTACCACCCTTTTAAGGTCCGCTGCCGGACATTAGCCTCCCTAATAAAATACACCTTTTTTCCAATATTCGCCGCACCACCAGGTGCGGCATACCAATGCGCGACAGACTATATTGATTATACACAAGAAACTTCTGTTTCAGATCTAATTTTTGACTAGATTTTTTGATCTCTTGACTTTTATGACATCCACGAGAATTATACTATTCAAGACCGACACCACACGGCACACTGATTTACCTGTACCTTACCATACATTATGTGTTTGTATATCATTTGATGTACAAAAAAGAAGTTTTGTGAGGTATTGTATTGTTTTACTGTATTAAGAGCACTTTACCTTTCTACAAAAGAGCACTTTGCTTTGAAGTCGCAAACGAGAATGTACTCCACGTGATGGTAAGTAGCCACTGCCGCCCATGGATATCCGTACTTTATATTTTTAAGGTGGTAGAACTCTTTGTAGCTCGACTCCGGTAGCACTACCGCTACACCTATTTCTGCCTAATAATAGCAGTGTTATGCGCTTCTGTATTCAGGTCTGGAAGGTGTGGTAAGAGAGACATACTTTTCAGAGGCATTCCATTTAAGTTCTCAGGGGTAGCAATGAATTTGTGACTAACCTTTGGTGAGACTTTGATCTCACCTACATCTTACCTAGGGTTGGTCACAGATGTCCATGGGTGGCAGTAGCCACTTACCATCAGGTGGGCTGCATGCTCGTTTGCTACTACTATACTAGAACAGAGGTTCTATCTGAAGTCGATCTTAGATGCGTTGCCACTCCCGAGGATAGAGATTGTCTGAAATATTCTATTTCAACAACCCTGATGTTATCTGGAAGAGAGTTAGATTTAGTAATGAGACGGCTTGTTGCAACTTATGTGTATTTTATAACTTTTTCTCTGTTCTTTTGATATACAAGAAATCCGTTTTGTATTGTATAGTACTGTTATAAAATCATATTGTTCTAGTGAACAAATGTAGTGAACCATAGAGTATAAAATATTTCCTTACGATACTGAAAATTGAGATTCTTCAAATTTGACAAAGACAAAACTTAAGGAACGCGAGTATTTAATGTGACCATTCGTCATCAAAATCCATTAGAAGCGAGAATGCTCTTTATTAATAGAGCCATATTTTATCCTCAGATAACGACCTAAACGAAACTGTAACTGTGACAAAGAATATTCAGACAAACAATTTATTACGAGAAATGTCCACTCAAGTTGGAATAAATCTGTTACAATTTATTCGTGACCTATTCTGTTTTCTGGCAATCAGAAATCAGGGAATCAGGTTTCTGTTTGGTCGGACTTCACTAAGAAGGAGTCATAGTTGGACTTGAAGGTCGTCCTTTCGTTCGACTCTAGAGGCACTACTACACTTCTCTGTACATCATGATAACAGTTTCAAGTACTGCTGTACGGTTTAAAGAATGTGGTAAGGGAGGTACCTATACATATCCGATGCGTTTCAATTTAGTCTTCAGGGATGACCAATCTCAGGTAAGACTAAATCTTATCTGGGGTTGAATAAAAAGGATCGAAGGTGAAGAAAAGCAAAAATAGGTATAGGTTTGACAGACATATATGTGTGGTCAGAAGTAGTTTCAACTTCATTGCGAATGAGCTTAATTTTCATTGTATTTGATTTTTTTAAAGATGTGTGCTAAGTAGTTTCTTGTGCCGCTTCTTCCCCTTAATAAGAATCTACTTTGAATAAAATATATTTGATTAGATTCTGACCTTTAGTTTGTAGAAGTTAAAAAACAGCAAAAAAACGTACAAATGTTTTTTATTTTATTTTATTTTTATTTGATAGATATTTACGTAACAACCACAAAGATACGATGCAAACACGACCACGAAGTGCAAAAATTATAACTTGTAATTTAAAACAAAGGATATGTTTGTACAAACAATTTATAGCAAATAACGTCTACATCGAGACTGCAAGAAATCTGCTACAATTTATTCTTCTGAGTTATGCCCAGTTCACTGTTAATGAAACTTTTCTCATTTCCAAGAAAGTTGCGATAAAAACAATCGCATAGTATAATTTATTAAGGCTATATTCAATGGAGAGGTTCCTTCTTATTTATGGGAGATTCTTTGTATGAGTTGAAGTTTGCGGCGAAGTGCTTGTAAATCAATGAAGTGTTCGTATCGGATACGTTAGGTCAAGGTGTATTCGATATGGAAGCATACGAAGGATGCAATTTTTAATATCTATACTAATATTATAAAGCTGAAGAATTTGTTTGTTTGTTTGAACGCGCTAATTTCAGGAACTACTGGTCCGATTTGAAAAATTCTTTCGGTGTTAGATAGCCCATTTATCGAAAAAGACTATAGGCTATATATCATTACGCTAAGATCAACAGGAGCGGAGCACCAATGAAGAATGTTTCAAAAGCGGGAGTTTTTTTCTAATGAGAGCTTCGGCTGCATGCGCTGCGTTTTTGCTTTATATGGCGAAACAACGTTTGCCGGGTTAGCTAGTAATTAATGTGAAGTCAGCGAATGCGATCAGTCAGTGTATAGGTGACCATTTTTATTTATTCAGTGTTTTAGGAGATCTTATAAGCAAATACAAATTAAGAACCTTCGGGATGCAGCGGTCACCATACCGGTTTGATACACATTAGGTTGCGCGTTCGATCCCCGGCCAATCCGAATGACCAATTTACATTTATTTTCCGGGTTTGGCTGTTTATGTATTCGCCTTTGCGAGCACTTTAGCACCCACGACATGGCAAAATACTAGTATAGGGCTATGAATAAAGAAGGTGTTATCATTACTTTTTTTGTTAGCTTCAAATTACTAATATATAACTACCCCACAATTCCCCAAAGGTTACCCCAATTGCCATATTGTATTTAAGTGTTCATATCTTTCGTATATCGTAATCGAGAAAAATATATCCATAGTCGTTCGCAATGAGTTAAACATTGAAATTGGGTTAAAAAATTTAGCTTAATCATAATGTTATTCTTAAAGGTATATTAGAATATTAAGTAACCCACTATGCCCCCTCTCCCCTAGTGGAATTTATAATTGATATATTTATAATAATATTTTTCTCAGAACTTTGTTCAAAATTCAACTAATTTTCTAAGCTTTATAGTACTACTAGAAGTACCCGCGATTTCGTTCGCGCAGAATATAATATAATCTGTCAATCCATTAGCCTTTTGAGATCCACTGCTGCACGTAGGCATCCCCTAATGAGGATTTTGTCAATTGTCATCGGCTTCTGGCATGAGTGATGACGACAACAGTGGGTGTTGGTTCTATTTCACCTATTTTACACGCAAAGAAACCAAAAATCCAAAAAAAAAGTAATTTTATCTCTAATTGAAAGCCTACATCTGAAATTTCACGCTCTAACATAAAATTGTGGAATTTCTATTCAGAATGTCAACCCCCTTTATTGTGGATATATCCTTAATGAATATTCTCCTCTCACGGGGTGACAGAGGATATCTCCTGTCACCCCCGTTAAACTACTCCTGTCTTTTTCTGTATCCTAAGTGGTGAGGCCACGGCCCTGCTTTTGTGTACTTCCTGAGGCCTGGCTGGAATTAGAATCTTATGAGATCACTTCCTCTGTTCTGATTGCTTTTATCAGTTGTTTTTAAAGAGAGAGATTAGTTGTTATCTCTTTCTCCCGCTTCTTGGAATTGAACCCTTGATCCCTCTGTTGAGAGAATATCAACTCCCATCTTAACACGTTCAAGGTGAAGTAAGAAAATCCTTTATAAGTCGTTGTCTCGCCTATAGCATTACTTCCATCAATAGAACCTAAAACGAATTAGATGAAGAGTAAGAGTTTTTTAAGTGGAATTCCAAACAAACTTTCTACCCCGATTTCTTATCATTTTTTTGTCATCGAGGGGGAATTTTCGAAACCCTAAGCCATGGGAACAAGGTCTGGTTATGTGGGATTTTACCGCAGTTAATCCCTCCCGTGGCCGTCGTCGGCTGCGCAGCGGCAGCGCTGCGGGCAGGAGTCGGGGATCTCTCGGGGGTCCTGTAAGCTTTTTCGGGTTCTTCACCGGTGAGCATTGACGCTCACCGTACCTTGAAGTGTTTACCGTCGTAAACACTTCAAGGTACAACATGCGACCATACATCGCCGTCTTTCCTGGGGTCGCTTGGCTGGACAATTCGAGCCGTGTGAAGAGTGGGACTTTTACCTCCCGGGACCCCGGAAGGTCCGTTTTAGTTGCATCTTACGACAGACGGGAGGTACCGTAGCCCTATTTGGGATTTCTTTAAAATAAGCGGTCTTTGAAACATAATTCGAGCCCCCAATGTACCCCCATTGAGATATTCGAATCACGGTGAAAACTAAATTCCATTATACCAATCCGGGAAGCAAAATAGGTACTAAGTTTCATACTGTTTGCATCAAAACGTACTAACAAACAAACTGGAAACTCCTATTACACCCTCTTTGTAATTGATTTACGAAACTTAACTTGAATGGTGACCTGGATGTCCTGATTTCGTC
>MOOZ01000359.1:321567-332647 GCA_002930495.1 Cecropterus lyciades
AATGCTAAGGAACTCTTCGCCTGCGAGTCCGATTCGCACTTGGCCGGATTTTTAAGTTGTGTACTTGTTTTCGGTCCTCTAGTATTCGATAAAATACTGGATATCGCTGTATTAGCAAACGAGTATTCAGACTATCCTTGCTCTTAGTAAGAGTTTTTTACATGTCCTCAAAACAAGCATTGCTTACGTTTTCGCTATATTGAAACGTATACTGCAAATATGGTCGAAAACAAAAACATAAACATGCAATCTCCGTTAACCCATTATTGTGGGACTGCTGAGTACGGGAGTTTCACGACATAGTCCACCGCGATGTCCAAGTGCGAATTGGTACACTACACACACCTTTGAGAACTATTTGTTTTAAAAAACTCTCAGTTATGTAGGTCTCCTTACCATGTTTTCCTTTACCGTAGAGCAGTGATAATTAACTTTTAATACGCACATAATTTTAGAAAAATCAGTAGTGGCGCACCTGGGATTCGAAACTCTGACCCTCGATTGAGAGGCCGAGTTTCAAACATTCGACTATCACTGCTCAATGATTCACGACAAACGTTCAATGTACATTGAAATAAATGAGCGGAAACATAAACAATGATTGCGTTAAGGAACTTAATAAACTCTTACTAGCAGTTGATAGTGAGTGGTCACTACTACTGTATTGACCCACATTTGTGCGAAGTCGTAACTTTATACGACTTTAAATCCTTCTCTTTGTGAAAGGATATAAGACCCGAGAAATACCGACACACCTGAATAACTTTTATTCCAAAATACTAGCTAATAATCTATTTATATACCCTGTGTTGAGCGTGGCAACAGTCCCGTAAGTTTACGAGAGCATAAAGCTAAGTCTATTCATTTTACGAGTTGAATTTCATCACCGTTCCCCCAATTCACCATTCGGTTATCTTTATTTTTGTTTTACGGCTGGTACAGATGAGATTTAGAATATTAAATCTCTTGAAATGTTAAGCGTAGTTGATTTAAAGTCTCCTTCCGTTTATAGTCCATTTTGCATAACATTACATTTACACTCAGAATTTTATTTACACGTGTTTTCAAAGTGAACTCTATGTAATTAGAATCCTGAAGTATCACCGCCTACCTATGTATTTCTGACTAATAACAGTGTTACACGCTGCATTAGTGTGGTCGGAAAAGTGTAGTAAATGAGCGCTCCATCAGCGGCAGTGCCCACTTGCCATTTGCTACTTCCATATTACAAAAACGTGACTAGAGGTGGCAAAATTGTAATATGTGTTCATAGCGCTAAGATATGATGACAACGAAGAAAGCAGTATTAGTTAAATAATTGGCCAAATGCGATAAAAAGTTCATAAGTTGCATAAAAAAAAAAAATATCTATTTTGAGTAGAATTTGTAATAATTCGTGCATTGTAAACTACTGATAAAATTATTTAGAAGTAACCATAAAATTTAATCTCAATGCCTGGATTAGCTTGGAAAATTTTGATTAAAATATGAACGTCGACAAAATAGACATCGAAGGGTAAAAATTTAATAAAAGGGGCGACTGGTAAAACATTTATGATACAATAAAGTAAAAATGTGAAAGCTAAATTTAGATACCGCATATTTGGAGATGATACTGGTTGTTATATTAAAACACCGCACACAAGACTTAAAATGATGTAAACGTCTCAAACAAAAATTTGTTTATTAATAAAAGTGATATGACAAACAAACCAGAAGGTGGTAGAACAAGTATAGTTCCACCGAGAAGGTACCAGCGCCACACCTATTTTCAGCGCGAGGCAGTTCGGTGAAAGGGTGTTATTCCCAGCTTTTATATGAGGCATCCATCTTAATAGTGGGAGTAGCAACGTATCTGTGGTTGACTTTAGATAGAACCCTTGTATGAAATTGCTTACAGGTGTACATGGACGGCAGTGGCCACTTACCATCAGCTTTAATGCATGCTCGTTTCAATATAAAAAAGTCAGCGCAAGCAGTCAGCCTGGTGTTAAGTGGTATTAAAATCTTAATCGATAGATACTCAACTATAGATGCATAGCGTTTTGATATTTGTTTAAACAATTTTGGGCACAACATCGTTTAAAATAGTTTTTATTTGAGACAAAAATAGGTGTGATGCTGGTGTGATTATGGTTCAAACAAAAATTATACTCTCCCTTGAAAAGTGGCAAAAAAATTGCAAATCTACGAAAATAAAGTTTCAATCCGAAACTTGCAATGCATATGTGATTTTGTGGATCACAAACGAGAATTAAAATATAACATAACCTAAGTATCCCATTTTTAGTGTGAAGCAGTTCGTCCGTTCCATAGAAGGGTGTGGATGCAGTTTGACTTACTTTTTGTATATCAAAGGTGGTACAACTCATTGTGGTTCGACTCCGGAAACCATCCTCCATCACCGCACCTGTTTCTGCCTAATAACAGCAGTGTTATCGATAGCTGTAGTAAGGGTGATATACTTATCCGAGTCGTTCTAACTTAGTGCTCAGGGGTGGCAATGCATTTGAGGCTAACTATAGGTAAGATTCGGATCTAATCTGGGGTTGATCAAAGATGTCCATGAGCAGCAATAGCTACTTACTATCAGATTGACTGCATGTTTGTTTTATTATTTCTAAATTATAAGATAAAAATTAGGCAAACAGCTAAGTCCTCAGGAGTAGCAACGCATTCGTAATTGGCTTCAGATAGAAGCTTTGATATATGTATTTGGCTAAAGTTATCAACGGGTAGCTGTGAACACTTGACATCAGGTGGACATGCGGACAACATGGTGTCAAGTGTTCACTGCCATGCATTGTTACTTCAACCTTCAAAAACTATAGCTTAATGTTAACTTTTTCCACTTTATTTACAAAAGTAATTCATCTTAAAAGAAAACGTTTACCGCTGCCTTCCACTAGAATTTTGCTTTCGTTAATCATTTTCTAATCAAGTAACAAAGGAATGCTTTTTCAGTAGATTACGTTTTTTGTCGGCCAACAATAGTGTTCGATTCAAAGGAACATTCTCTAATTTGTCGTATTACGCTCGTAAATCGGTTGTCGTAAACAATGTAAACATACAAATGTACGGTTTTTGTAGTAAATATTATTGTTTGTCGTACCTTTCCTTTGTCGCAACTTATGTTATTATCCGACTTGTATTTTAATGTTTTGTTACATTTAAGTACTTACTCGTGCGTAAAGTAAATAGGTGATTCGATATTCCTGATATGATTATTTTTTCAAATGATTTCTTACTTTTTTGGAACATGTATTTTTAAATATATTTAATCAATTATAGTCAATAGTATTTATTGTATCTAATTAGTTACATATATTTAGCCGTTTTATATGAACAAATCAAGAAATATATAAAATCCTGCACAGAAATAATATAATATAAACTTTTATTAAAAGTTTTATATTTCGATTTGCGGTTGTCAAAATAGAGATTGAAACCAAGTTAAAACAATGGAAGTCAACAAATCGTATCTTTCAATCTTACGAAACTCCGGACTAGCATCTCGAGAAATCTTCGAGGAATTTAATTTTCGAGCCGGGAGCTTCCTTCGAGGCTTTCGCGGAAAGGCTTTGATTAAAAGCGAACGGGGTCGAAAGCGAAGGCTTTGTCTTGCTGTGACAGAGACAGGTTTTTAATCTGTGCCACGTATCAAATGTGCCAAGCTGTGGCAATACTAAATGTATTAGTTTATCTTAGTCTGAGTTTAAGATTAATTTTGAGTTGACGTTCTTAGTCTATAAATCTTATTATATATAAATTACGTGTCACGTTGTTTATCCACGATGAACTCCAAAACTACTGAACTTATTTCAATCAAATTTGAAAGATATTATAGCGTATATCTATATAAATTACGTACCACGTTATTTGTCCGGTATGGACTTCTAAACTACTGAACCGATTTCGATCAAATTTGCACACCGTATGCAGTTTGATCTAACCTAAAAGATAGGATAGCTTATATTTTATATAAATTACGTGTCATGCTGTTTGTCTGCTATGGACTCCTAAACTACTGAACCGATTTAAATCAAATTTGCACACCGTGTGCAGTTTGATCCAACATAAAAGATAGGATAGCTTATATCTTATGTGAATTACGTGTCACGTTGTTTGTCCATATGGTGTGGTATTCACAGAATATTTAGTTATATATTCATTTTGAAAAAAAATAATGAAATCAAAATAAAATAAATATTTAAGAGGGGCTCCTATACAACAAGCGTGATATTTTTGCTGTTTTTAGGGTTCCGTAGCCAAATGGCAAAATACGGAACCCTTATAGATTCGTCATGTCTGTCTGTCCGTCCTTCTGTCTGTCCGACCGTCCGTATGTCACAGCCATTTTTTTCCAAAACTATTACATAATTGAAACTTTGTAGGTTGATGTATTCTGGTAACCGCTAGTCGATTTTTGAACAAAAATAATTAAATTAAAAAATTAAAGGGGGCACTCCATACATACAACTGAAACAATTTTTTTTTCACCCAACCTACACCCTCACGTGTAGGTTTGGTGAAAAAAAAAATGTTTCGGTTTTTATGGATAGGTCTTTAAAAATGACATGAAGTTCCAAAGCCATTTTTCGTCAAAATTATTGTTGGAAAGATAGACGCTTCCAAAATGGAAAAATGAGTGTGTCCTCCAAAGTGGAAAAATGAATGTCCCCCCCCCGCTATAACATTTCAAATAAGAAAGTGAGAAAACTAAAAAATATATATATATTGTAGATTTCCATGGAAACTTCCGACGAAAATTGGTTTGAGCGAGATATCATAATTAGTTTTTAAGAAATAATATATTTTCAAAAATATTATGATTGATAATATGATTATATATAGATTATAGTTTACTAGATACTAGTTTTATTATTTTTTACAATGTGATTAGTTATTGTAGTTTCTGTATAATTTTATAAGACTGAGGTAGCACGGTAAACGAGCGATGCACCTAATGGCCAGTGGTCATTGCCGTACAGAAGTGTTAATAACCACTCATGGATGTCTATACTTTTTTGTAATATATTTAACGAACGAACGTGCAATGCATCAATGTTACTACCCCTGTGGACTAAGTTGGAATACCGCATATAACAGCAGCGTGAAACCCTACTGTTCTTAGGAAGAATTATAATACACCTGTCATATCATACCATGACTCCTGCTGGACACGGGCCTTATCTTAAAATACAGCGGTTTAAGTCATAGCCCACCTCGCAGGTCAAGTGCAAATTGGTAGACTCAGACACTATTCGCCATTTGAACAGGGATAATTAATTTTTAATAGAAACTTCGAAAAATTAATGGTTCCAAGATTTCGAACCTGGGACCTCCCCGTGGCTTAAGAGGTTGAACAGGCTAAGATTTTACCACTATCTACTGTGACTGTCACATGTTTTTTATTTTTAAATATAATTTAATATAGCTTTAAACAAATTATTTATGTATACTCTACATAATCCGATAGCACCCCAAAAATATGACATGATCAAAATACTTGTATTTTATTTAAAACAATAGTGATAACCATCAACCCTAAGTAAAGTGAGACGTGTAAAAAGGTTCTTGAGAAGCAAAGTGCTTCACGTAGTAATCCCTAAAGGTTCTCGGAGGCCATCATGTTTCTTTTATAAAAATAGAATACTTCGCTCTAAACAGTATTATAATATTGATTTTGTTATGAAAAGTGCCGTCGTTATAATAATATATCATCTTTACTACGTTTATGTATTTTAAAAATAGAGTAGTAAGTTTTACGAATTAGTTTGCAAACTATCTGTTTCGGTCACTATTGCCCATGGACATTTAGATCGAAAACTATTTCTGCCTAATAACAACAGCGTTATGTGCTGTTGTGTTCTGTTCTGAAGGGCGTGATAAGGGCGATATATATTGAGGTGTTCCGACTTAGTCCTTAGGAGTAGCAACGCATCTGTGACTAAAGTCAGGTAAGACTCTGATCTTATCAGAGGTTGATTACAAATATCCATGGACGGCAGTGACCACTTACTATCAGGTGTACTGCATACTCGTTTGCTACTTCCATGTTTTAGAAAAAAACTCAGTCCGCCAACTATTCAATATTCAAAGCCGATTACTTCTCTAAGGTAATTCTCTCTAAGAAATAGGACATCTTAAGATGATTAATCTTATGCATACTTTGGTGAATTGTCACTGTCGTACATGAACATCTCTAAGCCACTTCACAGAACAGGGATTCTATCTGAAGTCAATCGTAAGTGTTTCTCCCAAGAACGAAGATGGTTGTCTTATATGTAAATGAGTCGGCAACCACAACCTTCCAACGAAAGGCTTGAACTGTTTCCCACTCGATATAGGCGTGGCTGTGGTATCTCCCGTTCAGTGCTTCTAGATCATGACCATAATATTACAATATTTTCAACTGAAAATTACAGAGCTTTGCACAAAATTGCAATAGATGACATTTTAAACAATTTTGAAGAGAAATTTTGGTCGACGAAAAAAGAGGTCATCTACTTTCCCTGGGTTTATGCAATTTGACGAACAAAAAAATGTATACCTACTGTAATGACCCAATAAAGTAGACAGTAAAAAAGTTGAAAATACAGAAGATCTATTGTAATTACAGTGCATCTGGAAGCACTGCCCCTGTTGAACTATTCTCGTTCTACCTTACTACTTTTTCCAAATTAAAAGACATCAGTATACCTCTCGTTAAATAAATGGGAGTATTAAGCTCTCACTCCCGAATTCCCAATATTAATTCACATCAGTAAAAACATTAATAAACATGGCATGCTCACATATTAAAGTCGATCTACACTATCGCGCTTGTCCACTCACGTTACGCCCCAAAAATAGCGTCGTGTTTTGAGACATTCCGAGAAACTTTTGTTGTCATAAACTGTAAATTGGATTATTCACAATTTTGTCAACAAAAGGTTCGTAGCGAAAGCGCCTACTCTCTATGCATTGTGCTGTCGCCACAGCGGTAATGAATGGCCACCGGAGGATAGTGTGAACGGAGCTTTATTCCTATTAATATTAAATTTGTAAAGACATTTTTAAATTGTGTCAATGGATGTAACACTCGGTGAAAATGTTAATTTATTCTTGAATACATTTGTGGGTCGATAATATTTAACGTCTATTGTCGAGAGAGGGTTTCCAATGCTTTGCTCCAATTGGGTATATAAAGAAAGTAGTAGAATAAAGAGAGAGAGTAGATATATGCTATATTTAGAGTAGGAACATAGAGAGTAGATGTATGCTAGGTAGTACAATGACAATGGTTCGACCAAGGAGATACGACCGCCATACCAATTTCTAACGTGAAGCATTTCTTGCGTTTTGGCGTAAGGGCAACTGCACTGCAATTTGCGGTCGGCGCCGTGGAACCAATTCGGTGCATCCGCGTAATCCCCGATAGAGTACAAACGTCCCCGCCCTACACCACCCCTTTCATTAGAAAGGGCCCCGGTGTTGGTCATTGCCTGCGCGGCTACTATTGGCTTATGAACAAGGCTGCATCTTAAGTATTGAAGACCCCGAACTACCCTCAAGATGGAGCAGGAGAAAAAGGGAGGTTTTGCAAAAAAGGAGGAAAGATCAGATCCTCCAACTACCCTTACCGACATTCCAGAAAAAAGGGACGGAAGATCGGTGAGTGACGACGGATGCGATCTACCCCCAACATCCGCAGACCTACCCTCCCGACGGCACGAGCCGGTAACCACATTTACCGGCTCGTTTTTGTATGAGACCATCATCTTAAGTCCTCGGTAGTAGCAATGTTGTGATTGACTACAGATAGAACCCTTGTTCTATATGAAGTTACTTACAGATGTCGCCCATGGACATATACACAATAGGCAATTACCATCAAGTGGACTGCATGCCTGTTTGCTACATCAATCTTATTACTTTATAAGACAATCTATGTCAGCTGTTCGTAACCGTTTATAAGGTCGCTTATCAGGCTTCACCGTTTATGTAATGATAACAATCACACCGGTTGTTTAACATGCTCTCAGAACAGAAGCGCGAATGAGATTTAGACACTAGCGATCATCCATCCAACTCCAGATGCACCTGACGGTGCTTAATTTTGTAAATCGGTTAAAATCAAAACACAAATCATATGAAAATTCCGATTCTAGTTACAGTGGTTGTGATCGAGCTGTAAATAATTGAAGAGATTTTGTATTTTGTATTTATTTGTATCTTTACGACTATTACGTAACCGTCATTTCAGAAAGGCTAATTTTGTCAAGCTCTCTTAGGAACATTACTGTGTATTGACAAATCAGAATATAGGTATATAACGTATTACCTATCCAGTGGGGATTTTTTGCGATACATCAACATCACTTATGTATCGGATCGAAAGTTGAGTAGTTAGAAAGAAAATAACATGACAAAAAATACGTAAGATATTTTTGTGACTACTTCTACATTTAGATTAAATATAATAATAATAATTAAAAAAAATCCACTGTCTTAGATACCACATCCATAGTTCGGCGATTTTTAAATATTTTAACATTAGCCAGCAGTTAATGTAATTATCATAATATATTATATCTACCTGAGTAACAAGATACTTGGCTGTTGCCCGTACTTGAACTCCAAAAATACCGGCTCCGGCTAAAATCGAGTGGAAGGAGAATCTTTCATATATAATAATAATAGTCGATTATTGCCTTAAAAAGTTACACAAAGTGAGAAACAATTAGTTTAGAATGTTACATATCTTGTTGAGAGCAAATGGAAACGGCTCAGCTAATGCAGGCCCAGGATCTGTGTTCAGAATTGCGCTTATTTTCAGCCGCCCCGATTTCCCTGAGATGTTGTGCGGAAATTGATGGTCGACGCTCCCCGAATGCTGCCACTGTACATTTTATATTGCGGTACAAAAAGATTATACACAATAAAAAATATATATTTCCTACTGGACAAATGTATGTGTGCGTGTGCGCATGTGTGTGTGTGTGGATGCCTATGGGTGTGCGTGTGTGTGGATGCGTATGGGTGTGCGTGTGTTTGACGACCCGCGTGGCGGAGAGGTCACCATACCGGTCGGACACGCAGTGGGTCCCGGGTTCGATCCCCGGCCAGACAGAAATTTTAATGATGAATTTAGGTTTCTGTTCTGGGTCTGGGTATTTGTGTATTCGTCTTTGTGTGTACATGGCACCCATGACACAGGAGAAAATCCTACTGTGGGGCTATGAGTGTAGAAAGCGTGTAGCGTGTGTGTGTGTGTGTGTATGCGTGTCGTAGTTGACAATAATTTCCATATTTCAGACTAAACAGCGAAGTAACCCTTTAGACTTAGGTATTTGTTATCAGATAATTTCAGGCTTTCTGCAACTTGCCTCTTAAGTAGTGCAGATTTGTATTTCCTTTTGAAACTTTCTGTGCTCATATTGTTTCTCAAGGGAGGAGGCAGGTCATTCTATATCATTTCTGCAGCAAACTTGAAACATTCTCTATAACGGGTTGTTTTATGCGCTGGGATTTCTAGACGGCTCATTGCGTTTAGACAAAGGCTACGCTGTGTGTTGTCTTCGACCCAACGAAGTTTTTCGAATAAATATTCGGGTTTATGTTTCTAAATAACTCTTTGTACTATACATGCGTAGTGTAACTCTCTCCCCGCCTTCATATTAAGTAAGTCTTTTCTTTTTAAATATGGTGTTACATGTTCTCGTGTGAAGACATTAAAACAATACCGAATACAAGCATTTTTTACCTTCTGAATTGCATTTTCAGTTTTAACATTAATTTTAGGGCCAAAAACAGAGTCACAGTAATTGAACTGTGATAGTACCAGCTTTAATTTTGTTTTTATGTTTTCTATAAACTTTTGTTCACCATCTAAGATAAGACCCACGTTACGAGCAGAGCTCATACGATCTAGTGCAGTACCATTTATCATTATTCTGTCTTTGAAGTTTAATACAGTTTTAGCCGGGTTCCAAAAGGAAGAGAGGTTATCTATTCGTCGCGTATTTTACAATTTTTTTTTATGTATGTTCAGGCTCAACACAGTTCCACATTTTCCCGGGAAATCTGAAAAACGGTAACTCAAGTGTTTCTAAACATATTTCATTTTTTCTTATTATTGATGGGAAATTTCAGTATGGAACTTTCTTTCTTGGACATAAGTGTGATCGGATGGTAAACGCTTCAAGTTATGGGGTGGAAACCACCATCACTCCCCCTGTTTTTCAAATAATTTGGGGTAAATCAGCTTCTAGCAACTACAACTTGGAATTAACATAAGGTATATAAGACAAAATCATGAGATAAAAATTTGATCTTCCACTCCTCGATCCTGATGATTGACGGTTACTGCTAGCCTAAACCATAGAAGTTAGCTATTTGGTGCTCACGGATATTATAAGATTACTAAGCAGAGACATACCATGAATAATTAGATCTTCAGCTCCTCCGCACACACCACAATCCAGGGGTAACCTAACCTAACCTATACCATAGAAGCTGGCCATTTGGTGCCTCTGGATATGTAATAAGATTACCAAGCAAATGTATGAGATGAAATTTTGACTATCAACTCCTCAACCCTGATGATGCAGGGTACTGCAAGCATAAGCAATAAGAGTTAGCCATGTGGTGCTTACGGAAATAAAATAAAATTGTTAAGCAGATACAAACCATAAAAAATTTGACTTTCAACTCCTCAATCTTGATGATGCAAGGGTACTACAGGCCTAATCTATAAATGTTGGCCATTTGGTGCTTTCGGTATACTATAAGATTTCTAAGCAGAGACACGAGACTTCAAATTGGACCTTCAACCCTGATAATGCCATTTGGAGCTTACGGATATATAGTAAGATTGTTAAGCGGATACAAACGATGAAAAACTATGCACTATGTACAGTATATATAAAAAACCAACATATATTAGTTTTTTATTTTTTTGTGACACAAAAGTCGTCTTACTTTTAGTTATTTTTTTTTTGTTTGGTGTTTGGTACCTAATACTAACATTTGCAATTTTAGAGGATTCAGAATCAGAGAGATTTTTTGGGACCAGGCCTAGATATTATTTAGGTCA
>MOOZ01000360.1:156791-169737 GCA_002930495.1 Cecropterus lyciades
CCAATTTTATAAGAAATATGTACGAGTAAACAAAATTATCTCTTTTTTTTTTAAATAAACGCTTTCTACACTCATAGCCCCACAGTAGGATTTTCTCCTGTGTCGTGGGTGCCATGGACACACAAAGACGAATACACAAACACCCAGACCCAGAACAGAAATCTAAACTCATGATTCGGATGTCTGTCTAGCCGGGGATCGAACCCGGGACCCACTGCATGCCAGACCGGTATGGTGACCTCTCCGCCACGCGGGTCGTATCTCTGTATTTAAGGAAAAGAAAAGCACGAGAAGAACGCCTAATAATTCTTTTAAAGGTATATAAAGTATAACAAGCCGCATTTAACGTGATACAATATGAGTTTAACCCTTCTCATCCTGATATATACCGCTTGAAGTGTCCTTTCACTAAGGGACTAATTATAATAATGCGCTAAATTAATGAAACAAGTATGAAATATTTCAAAATAAAAGCCCTACTGCCTACATCTACCCATACACATAAATAAAATTGAAGTGTCTGTTTGTAATATCAAAATAACAGCTTTTTACCAAATGCATATGGAAGTATATATGATACTGATAACAAAACATCAATTACTAAAATTTTTGTCTGTCTTTCTGTTTGTTTGGGGTAATCTCTGAAACCGCTGGTCCGATTTTTACTGGACTTTCACTGTTGGATAGCTAATGTCATAAGCCGTAACTAAGGCTACTTCTATTTTAGAAAATACAATTAGGGTTCCGCACAAAAAAATAAAATCTGAGAAACCGCGCGCGCTCTACGCGCACGCAGCCTTCGCCACTGCCGCTAATGTCAATTGCTATGAATCTTCTTTGAAACAATGCTATAATTTTAAAATTGTATAAGGTCTTAAATTTCGGCTATATGTAACTATGTCAAGTTACCGCGGGGCTCAGCTTGTACTACATAAAAGGATTTTAATATATTATATATTTGTAATAGTCGGTTTACTAGCTTTCATTTGATACCCATATTATTATGAGAGTAATAAAATGGTCCTTTCATCCTCTTTTTTCTGTTCGCAAGTGCCATATTTAATTTTGTTACGTTTGTTGTAGCGCATGCCAAATAAAAGGACATACATTCATACAAACATACATACGCTCGAAAAACATTACCCTCCTTCTGACGCAGTCGGGTAAAAAGAAGTGGATTGGCTTTTCCTAACTAGTCAATTATTAATTCAACAGATGATAGACTACGTTATTAGGAGTAGTTTTAAGTATTTAACTCAATTTCCCGAAATGTTGAGTTCGGTCCCCTTTTGTTCCCACTTTACGATATTAGATACGCCTAGCAATATGTTAATTTCACTTACAAGACCCTTCAAACTTTCAACTTGTGTTCTGACCTAATATTGCTTTCCTATTACAAATAAGGGTGGCGGTGTTCCACAACATATTTAAGGCTTCTATTACTATTTTACAAGAAGAAGTTGCAAACGAGCATACAGTCTATCTGATTGTACGTGAATACTGCCGCTCATGGCATATATAACCAATTCCATGTTTTTTTTCTCTTTTAATATTATATTGAAGAAGCAAACGAACATGCAGTCCACATGTAAAATGTCTCTTCCACCCTTGCACATCTGTAATCAACACCAGATAAGATCACTCTCATCTGAGGCTAGCCACAGATGTATTGCTACCCTTGAGGACTAAGTTGGAATGCCTTGGATAAGTATATATCTCTTACCACACCCTTCAGACCAAAACACAGCAATGCATAGCACTGCTGTTCTTAGACAAATATAGGTCTGGCGGTGGTGCTACTGGAGTCGAACCACACATCATTCCACTCCTGAAGGCTAAGGTAAGAGATGCTTACGTAAATCAAGTCAAATTTTGAAAGTGGTACCAGTGTAGTTCAATCGGAGAGGTACCACCGCTACACCTATTCTAGCATAAAGCAGTTCTTGCGTTTCGTTAGAAGGGTGTGGTTGCCGGCTCACTTATATAAGAGGCGACCATCTTAGTCCTCGGAAGTAGCGAGGCGTCTGTGGTTAACTTCAAATAGAACGCCCTGTTCTGTATGAAGTTGCTTACAGATTTAAATGGACGGCAGTCACCATTTACCATCAGGTGGACTGCATGCTCATTTGCTACTTCAATCTGATAAAAGAAAACCCCCGGTTCGTCTCTGGTGGCACCACTGCAACACCTATTTCTGCCTAATAATAATAGTGTTAGTTAAGCGTTGCAGTATTCTGATCTGAAGGGAAACATGCTTATCAGAACAGTAACGGCGCATCAATAGCCTACCTAAGGAAAGTCTTATCCTCTCTGGGGTTAATGGCAGATGTCAATAGGCAGCAGTGAAAATCTACCATCAGGTGGATTGCATGCGCGTTGGTTCCTACGTTATAATAGAAAATATTAAAAAAAAACTGCCAGACTAAATTCTCACCCTTCCACTGAAGCAAATATCTGCTTCAAGCTAAAAATATATACGTCAAGTTAGAAAAACAGAAGTTTATATGGCGATTACATCGGAGTCGATTAACCAAACCTTCTACCTTGAAATATCCATCAAAATGACGTTATTGTTCTTCGTATACAATATTGAATTTGGTAAGCTTCGATATATTTCCGCTAAATCCTTGATAAATTAAGGGCAAGGTTGCCGAGGCGCGAACCACAACGTTACCGGCAATTTGTGGTAACTTTACTCAATTTACTGAGCGCTTTCGAATTTTCTTTCCGCTTCGTATAAGCACAGCGTAATATCTAACGCTTATAATACCATAAAGGTAAAGTTTGGTATGCTTTTAATTGACTTCACAAAAAGAAAAAGGTTCTGATTTTTTTTATGTGTGTTACATCAGATACATTTTTTACTGGGTGTACCAATTTTGATGGTTCTTTTGTACCGACTTCATAACAGAAGAAGGTTCTCAAGACAACTGTATTTTTATCCGACTGCGTGAAAATATTGTTTGTGTGTTTTGTTGTTGTTTAATGTATGTATGTTTGTTTGTATGTATGTCCATTTCTTTGGCACGCGCTACAGCCCAAACAGTTTAACGGACTGTGACGTATGATATATCATTAGAATCGTCTTTGTTTGAAGAGTGATATAGGTTATATAAATTTAAAAATGGAAATAGATGAAAGGGGGGGGTAAGGACGAATATTTTCACTATTACGACAATATGGGTATCAAATGAAAGCTAGTAAGTAGACCAATCTAAAACTATATATATTATAATACTTTTGCTTGACCATTTTGATAAAAAATCATATAGGCGTTAAATTAAATAAATATCATTATGAACAAAAATAAACAAGAATGCCTTGCGAAAACATTTAATTGGCAATCACAACGTTACTTGTAGTTTTTGGTTTCTTGACTCAATTAACTGAGCGCTTGGAGTTTTTTTTCCGCTTCCTGTAAATACTGCGTCATATGTAGCTATTATATTATAAGGTGATATTTGGAATGCTTGTTGCTTACGTATACTAAAGTTGATAGCTCTATTTTATCCCACTGCTTAAGAAGGAGGATAATGTTTTTCGAGCGGATGTATGTATATGTACCTATACTAATTGACATATTATATAATTGGATTCTATGTACTCAGTTATTAGAAGGACGTAGACTATATATTTTTAAATACGTAGCTTGCGAACAGAAAAAATGTCGTTTTCTTTTATTATCATTAAAATATAGATATTAAATTAAGCGCAATAAATAAACCATTGAATGATTTATGTTCACAAGATTTTTACGCTACTATTTTGTTGGAAACTCCTAAATAGCGGAATTAAATAAATTAATATAAAAACAAAAAAACTCTACTGCTTAAACCATAAAAAGAAGAACAAGTACTAAATTCATGGAATACATTAAAATAGAAATTAAAATAGAAAAAGAACGGAGGTACTGGTAGTACCTCCGTACTTCATTCTTCCCCGGTCGAACTACACTGGTTCTACCACCTAACTTGCTACAATGTTACAAAAAAAACTTAATGTTAACTTACCTTTAACCAACATGCGCTAAGTACTTCGATAAAACTAGCTTGGACGTTGATAAATATCGTTAAGTTAATCGACTGGAGGTAGAACTTTTTCATTTTAACTCGTAACTGGTTTTGTGACTTCATTGTTGACTTTAGAGTTTAAAAAGTTAAACTTTAATAAAAAATGTTACGTGCTGAAGCGATATTAGGCGTTTCAACTTAATCCGTAGATGTATTGCATCTGTAACAAACCTCATTCGCCAAACCATTTATATCCTACTGTTGGGCACAGGTCTACTACTAGAATGAGAGAATGTTAGGCCATAGTCCATCGCGCTCATCAAATTCGAATTGATAGACTTCCCACACCTTTTTTTTTGTGACGGGGGGGAAACCTTCAAAAGGTACACCGAAGCCTTGGGAGAGACTCCGGGTTATGTGGGATTTTTACCCACTAAAACCCCTTCGGTGGCCTTCCTCAGCGCTTGCAGGGGACTCCGGGATCTCCTGTGGAACGCACCGGTGCCCCTGCACCTTCCGGTGTCTGCGACGACATGCAGCCACACATGCCGCCGTTCTTCTCGGGGTTGTTGGCTGGGCGGTTCGAGCTCCCACTCTGGCCGCCTGCAACCCCAGAAGCCCCCTTCTAGTCGCCTCTTACGACAGACAGGGGATACCGTAGCCGTATTCTACTCCCCGGCTACAGGGGGAGACTTCCCACACCTGTGAGAATTTTATTTTATGGATACATTCATTTCTAATAGAAAAATTATTTTAGAGAAATCAGTGGTGTATGCCCGGGACTACCTTCGAACTCTCTACTAAGAAGCCTCTAAGGTAAGGCTCTGATCTTATCTAGGGTTGCAGATACGTACTATGGGAGTAGCCACTCACCATCACCTCACATGGAATTCATGCTCATTTGCTACATCCGTATTATAAAAAATCGAAGCAGTTGCTTATTGATTAATTTAAGTTTCAAGCTAAACTTCGAAGCGAAGCATTTGCTTACAAAATCAGCTTTAAAGCCATTTAATGACTCACAGTCGATTATCTCATAATACGTAACAAAGCTCGAGCGAGCAATCTGTCTAAGACGACTTGCTCTGAGCACCTTGACAGTATTAGCTTTGACATTGATAAATATAATCCAGCAGTTGATGTACAGTTATTGTAAAGTAATAAAAGTTTATGCGCTTGTTTTAAAATAATAAACGGTCTTTAAAGTAGATAAAGCGCTGCAGGAGCGCTTTACAGCTATTTAAAGTCTATAAGATAGTCCAAATCCTTTTACCCGACTGCATCAGATGGAGGAATGTTTTTCGAGCGTATGTATTTGTTTGTTTGAATGTATGTCCATCTGTTTGGTACGCTAAGACGATTTTATTGACTTGACATATCATTAGAATCGTCTTAATTTGGAAAGTGACATAGGGTATATAATTTTTAAAAATGGCGCCTAGAAATAGAGGAAAAGTGGGAGAAGGGACGACTTTTTTACTATTACGACAATGTGGGTATCAAATGAAAGCTAGTAAATAGACAACCATATTATAATACTTTTACTTGACTATTGTGACAAATACTCATTAAAGCGTTAAATTAAATAAATATCATTATGAACAAAAATTTCGTTTTAAGCAGTAGGGTTTTTTGTTTTAATGTTTTTAACAATGTTACTAGTATATATAATAGAAGTAGCAAATGAGCATGCGATCCTAATGGTAAATAGCTACTGCCGCTCATCTGTAAGCAATCCCAAATAAGTTGAGCCTTAGCTTAGGTTAGCCACAGATGCGTTGCTACTCCTCAGGACTTTTTTTAAGGAAAACTTACAGCTAGACATTCAAATATATATAACAGAGTAAAACTAGATAAAGTTTCTGGATATAAATACAAGCATAGTAAATAGGTAAAAGAATCGGTAATGTAGTTCCGGGATCAGAATAGGGCTAAGGTATCCCCTGCCTGTCGTAAGAGGCGACTAAAAGGGGCTTCCGGGGTAGCGGGCGGCAAGAGTGGGAGCTCGAACCGTCCAACCAGACGAACCCGGGAAGGACGACGGTATGTGTGGTCGCATACCGTCATAAAAATCGGATGGTGCGGTGGGCTCAACCGCTCATCTGGAAAGAGCCCGACGGGGCAACGCGCTTAGAGGACTCCGGTTGCGTTCCTTTGGAGATCCCGGAGTCCTCTTCATAACGCCGAGGTCGGCCACGGGAGGGATTTAGTGCGGTAAAAATCCCACATAACCCGACGTTGCTCCCACGGCGTCGAAGCATACGAGACAGATATTCACGTAAAAAAAAAGTTTTGAAGTGAAGATATCTTCTGACAATTTGCGCTTGAGTCCAGAATCGGAAGTATAGTATAAATCAATATCTATATTACTTGATATGTCGTCGAAGGATCGGCAAGATCTCACCGTTTGTGAATACTTAGTTTTGACTAACGGTAGGGATAATAGGGTTGTAACACACCGGTTAAATGGTCGAGCTATCAGTTTTATTTTACTTAGCAGCTCTGGATAATCTATGGCACTTTTGGCAACGCAAGTAACGGAGAAAAAGTTTTTGTATACCGTATTTCTCCTTTTACATCCTTTTAATCAGAATACAACAGCGCTTACTGCTGTTGTAAGGCAGAAATAGGTGAGGTTTTGGTACTTCCGGAATCGAACACAATCACTTAACAGTTAAGTTAGAGGGTAGACGGATAGTATGCACGTTAGCAATGCATATTATTGTAGTAGTGTTAGCTAATCCACTTTACCATAAACACTACCTCTTCAGCGAAATGAAGTCAATAGTATAGTTAATATAATTAATATCGGTTACATACAAACGTGTGACCGTCACGTAATGAGAGCTGGTAGAACTATAGATGTCAACTAGATATTCATATACAACTTGTACAACTTGTAAGAGACAAATGTTTTTTTTTATGGAAAATGTTTAAAGGGATCTCTGTTTTTTTGATCCAATAAAAGGTTTTTAGAAACTTTTAATTTTAATTTTTTCAAGTATTTTTCAGACAAGTATAATTTTGACGCATTTTTTCGATTTAAAATATTAAGAAAAATTATATAAAAATATTATTAAAAATGGCTATCAATTTACCTTTTTATTAAATTAGAAGTAATATAGTCAAATGTTGCGTCGGTTTTGTTTATAAATTGATTAACAGGTTATTTAAGTTATATTTTTAGTTATTCAATGGAACATAATTAGTGGTTATTTTTTATTCTTTTTGGGGTTGATTTGGTGTGAATTTAATAGTACAGCTAAAATCTCCCGACTATATACATATAGTTTATGTAATTTCAGTTACGTTGTTCCATATCATATGACGTAAAAGAGTAGAAGCAAAATACTGATACTCCTGCTAAATATATCTCACAGGAGTTGTTGCGTGGGCACTTGTCAACTGTTGTAAGACCGGCTTTGCGATAACATGGAACTGTCGATCGTACTAAAATACGGCGTCCCTACGAGGCATTTACAATTGTGCTTGACATACGGAAAATCGCTAGAAATGCAAGGTATAACAAGTATGATTCGATCAGGGAGGTACTCCAACTTGTTTCAAGCATGAAGTAGTTCTGGGATTTCGGTGGAAGTTTTTTTTTCCTTATAATATGGAATAGTAAAGGAGTGTCAAAATGACTGAGTTCCTTCTGATGGTAAGTAATCACTGCTGATCATGGATATCTTAAATCAACCCCAGAAAAACATCATGTCTTACCTCTGGTTAGCTACAGATGCACTACTACCGCTGAGGACTAAGTTGGAATGCCTCGGATACGTATATCTCCTTCTAACCACACCCTTCAGACCAAAACAAAGCAATACATAATATTACTGTTATTTGCAATGTTGGGCAGGAATGGGTGTGGCGGTATTGCTTTCGGAGTCGAACCACAAAGCGTTTTACCAGAACTCAATGTGGAAGCATAGAAAGTGTGTAGTGTGTAGAAAGTGTATTCCACAGAAAGGTTTGGATGCCCCACTTTCATATAAGGCGACCATCTTAGTCTTAAGGAGTATCAACGCATCTGTGATTGACTTCAAATTGAACCCTAGTTCTTTATAAGTTTGACTACGAATAGGCGGCAGCGGTCACAAACCTGGTGTACTACATGTTCGTTTGCTACTTCAATGTTATAAAAAACGAGATGTCTTGCAACACTAATGACATGCTTCTAAGCAGTGCATCGTCTAAGTTCTCGTGCACAAAGCAAGCACAATTTGACCGGACATTGATCAATGGCTCTGGCTTCCGATAAGCGTGTTTGATCAGATTTTAGCTGGTTATATATTAAATATTATACTGGTTATACATGTCTCTCCTCCGAGGTCTGCACTCCTAGTAGATATGTTGTAGTTTAACCGGTTCGCATGAACAATTTTTACATACAGTTGCTAGATTCGATTCCCACATATTTACGAAATAATCAGGTAAGTAAAAAATAGATTAATTGAAATTAAAAAAATATTTAAAAACGAGCTTTTATTTCGATGCACTGCACAAATGCATGCACAAAAAAAAACTTTGTTGTATTCAAACCCATTTTATTGTAATAAAATGAGTAATTTTATTTCACATTTCGCGAGATTCTCCACATTAGACTTATTCAGGTCTCTGATTTCCAGACTTATTCTCGCGACTAGTTTATGAAGTGGGCGAAGCCACTGGTATAAGCTAGTTGTACAAAAATCTTATCTTTATGCACTCCTTCTCTGATGAACTTTTAACTATGCCAAATCTCAATGCTATGCCAAATCGCAGTATTCGTAAAAACATCTAAAAGTGTTAAACTATCCGAACGGACCTTGCGAATAAAAATAATAAAACTTTTATTGCCAGAACAGTTTAGATAATATATAAAGTAGATACATATACAACATAGATATAGCAAAAGGAATCGACTCAGCCTTGCTGACTCGGTATCAATGATTCGAGTAGCTCTTTTTTTTCAGCCGCTCCCATGGTCTGTGATGTGTTAGGCGGGTTAGGAGAATCGCCAGCCGCTGAGGTTTCTTCTGGGACATGAGATCCGAGTGTGTGTGTGTGTGTGTGTGTGTGTGAGTGTGTGTGTTTTGATATGCACACACAGACGTGTGTGCATATCAAAAAGATGTAGAAGTATAAATTGGTGACTAGCGAAAAGAATATTCAATTCTAATTTCGTATACGCCATCAAAAGTTTGCTATTTCTTAACGTTCTCTTTGTACTTTAAATGAAAGTATGCAACCAATGTGTAGTCACGTCACTAAAATAGGCGCCATCGTTAAATAGTGCAAAATATCAAAATCAAAAGTAGCCTCTTAGTGGATCAGGTAAATAAGCTATATCCATGCAAAATTTCATGTAAATCGGACCAATGGTTCTTGCGTGACTGTGTACCAAACAGACACACACCATCTCATTTTTATACATTAGTATAGGTAGATAATTTTCCTAAGCTACTATCCATCTAAGTCGTTATGCGCTAAGCACTTCGACGTTATTTGGTCCGACATTGATAAATCTGGCTCCTGCTAAGCGTCGATCTGGATCAGGTTTAAACTCTTTTAAGTAAAAATATTGTACATATAATGATATAAATAAAGCTATATAATTAAAAGCTACGTAGTTTTAAAAATATGTTGAAGATACACGCTTTCTATACCTTTTTTTATAGTATGGAAATAGCAAAGTAAGTAAGTGGCTACTGCCGCCCATGGACATCTGTCATCAACACTAGGTAGTATCATATTGTCTCACCTAATTTAACCACAGGTGCGTTACTACCCCTAAGGACTAAGGAATGCTTCGGAAAAGTATATCTCTCTTACCACATCCTTCAGACCAAAACACAGCAGCGCATAACGCTGCCTTTATTAGGCATAAATAGGTGTGACGGTGGTGCTTCTGGAGTCGAACTACAAAGAGTTCTACCACCTTCATACCTACTAGTAGTTCTCCATAAATAATTCCCGCAGTTCCTTATATAGAGTTAGTTAGTAGTATACAGATCGAGAGGTAGTAATACCCTTTGAGTTCGATTCTGGAAGCACCACCGCGCACGTAAGCGCTGCTGTGTTTGTGTTTGAATGGTGATAAGGGAGATATACTTATCCGAGGCGTTCTAACTTAGCCGTTAGGAGACGCAAAGCATATGTGTCCTCAGGGAAGAGTAATCCCTGGAAAGGTATATTACAACTGTCCGTGGGTGGCAGTAGCCAATAATATAATGTAATATATGAAATAAAAAAGCTAATGTGAGTACAATTCCACGACTCATACGGCCGACGTGTACTTAATAATAATAAATAAAAAAATCAGTTAAGTAACCACTTCAGTCAATTCCAATTCGAACATCTTTCGCATATGCCAAATTTGCTCTTATACAAACTACGAAGTAAAATCTTTAGCGTGGTTCAGAAAGGGGTACAGCGCCATCTAGTTTTCGCGCTGACAATTGCTTTCGTAATGCATTTTCGATTCATCGAGTTTCAAATCACTACCACTTTAAAGAAGTTTCACTTCAAAACTATTCTCCACGGGTCTTTAAATGTTCATAAACAATATTAGCTTTAATTTAAGAACATCAACAAATGTTTCAACTTCTGAGCTCTTTGTTTAAAAGTAGTACTAGAGACAAAGCCTGAATTTAATTGATCCTTTGCCAATAGTTTTCGTAAACGGTTTTTATTGTCTACGGGCAGAAAGTTAACGAGGCCGACCGTCTGCGTTTGACTTTTCTCTAATTTACTTAGTAAATCCATTGAAAAGGGTAATAACAATCACTTTACTAGAAATAATTTGAGTGTACAGGAATGCGTACTTGAACTTTGAACAATAAAAAAAAATAAAGCCCTCTCAATGAAGTGTTTAAGAATTTAAGTCATAGTTCACCAATCTGAGTAAGTGCAAATTGTTACTTTTTTTATTTTGATTAAAGTAGCTAACGAACATGCAGTCTATCAGATGGTTGTTACTGCCGTATGGACATCTGTAGGCAACTGCATATAGAACTATATATATAATAATCAATCATCAGAATTGCGTTGATACTCCCAAGGACTTAGTAGTTGCTTCATATGAAAAACACTTCACACACTATCGTGAATTAATTAAAGTCTTAGACATTACGGTTTCAACATAAACGCCTTCTTAAACGCACATAAATTTGAGTTGTAACCGAATTGGATTCTGAAGCCGCCCGAATTCAAGGAAGAATTTAACATTTTACTTAAAAGCTGGAAGAGTGTGATTGCCGACTCACTTATATATGAGGCGACCCTCTTAGTCATCGGGAGTAGCGACGCATGTATGAGGTTGCGTACAGATGTCCATGGGCGGCAGTAACCACATACCATCAGACACACTGCATACTATTTTGCTAATTCTTGCTTAATCTTACAAAATAATAAGGAATGCATGCTGTAATAAATTTACTCGCGTTTCTGATTTTACTTGGGTTGTGAAGCATAGCATGTTCTTGGGAGATAGTTGATAAGTCTAATCAAGCGGTGCTTCGGGTTGGAAGTTCAGAATTCGCAATCAACCTTAAGGCGAAGCTTCAGCATTACTTCACTTGAAGTTCCACTTCGTTGCGCTGTTTGGCAGACTTCCATCTTGTTTAGGAACTTGGTTCAAGAATGCGGACCCGTGATTGACAACGTGTGATTCGTTTGATTGAGTGCCCCTCACGCTTCGCTTTGTTAGTGTCGTTTTATTGCTGTTTGTGTCACTGACTTTCTGTGCCATTTGAAGTGCGTTCAGCTGTTTTATAACCTCAGTTTTTATGAAGTTTTGTAGTTGTAGCCTTTTTTGCGATTTATGCGATTTTTGTATTTTTTTTTTATTTTTGTCAAAAAAATCATTTATTCACTTATTAATTTTGGTGAATCTTATACTTACTTATCTATGGATATTTTAAATTCATATCAAATGCAGGCATAAATTTTAAGTTTACTTTAAAACTTACTGAACAAGATGAAATCGCATACATTATAGCATTCTCTACCAACAAATACTGGATAAGAAATATGTGGTAGTGGTATGTACCACATGAAGTAATAGCACTCTTTAATGGATTTTATTTATACTTTATTATCAAAATTTGTTCATTTTTTTGACAAAATATATATACTATATGTGACACTTGTGTAGATCATCTAGATACATTTCCAAACAAAAGGTTACTTAAATATGTCATGATATATTTTACACACAATAAAATTTTCACAAGTAATCGTTTCCCTTTAATTCAATTTACTGCAATTATTTAACTTATAAGGAAATTAAAAGTTAAATTATTGCCAACTTTCACGTTACATCACATTACATCACGCACGTCACATCACATCATATTATATCACAACACGTTATATCACATCATTTCACATCACGTCTCATCACTATACGCAACGCCAGTGAACACATACCTATTCTATACTTACATCATATATTTCTTTCTATTAAACAAAAATTCCTGGTTAAACAACTCGTAGTCAGTATACGTTTAATATTAAAAACATGGCTGCCACTACGTCCAGTTAAACAAATAGACTGCATATATGTCAACCATTAACCATAAATAAAACGTATGACATTTACTCAACCGTCACAAATACGGTGCATTTACAAAGTTGCTAAACAAGATGGCGGCCTGCCAACCGCTCTGTTGTCGCTCTGTTGTTTTTAGGACGTACTACTTTACTGGTTATTTGCACAATATGTCTCTAATGGATTGATACTTTACACTCATAAACCGTATATTATTGACCTTAATATGCAGGTCCCATTTGGCGTAGCGATTTTAGTGATAAGTATCCAACAACAAGAAATTTTTATGAAAACAAAAAGCCCGTCTGCTAAAACTGAAATTAGCAGTCGGTTTTTATTACATAATAATTTATTCAATTTAAAACCATTTAGGAGTTTGTGTTCGAATACTAACACAAAA
>MOOZ01000360.1:227542-242563 GCA_002930495.1 Cecropterus lyciades
AGAAGCCGGGCGCTATAATTGCCAGTCGGGTATTTTGTTTCTTAATAATTTATGTAATTTCTTTTTAGTTTTTTTTTGTAATAGTAACGTAAAAATATTATATAACACACATATTTTTGTAATGGTCTATTTACTTCACTAGTTTACGTTTGATACCCATGTTTTCATGATATTAAAAATGTCGTTCCTTGCCCCCTAATTTTTCTTATTGTCAGGCGCCATTTAAAAAAAAATAATGTCACTCTGCTAACTGACACGATTCCATGTGTCATATTTCACTATCCGTCAAGTCGATGGGGCTATAACGTTTGCCAAAGAAATAGACATACATACATACATACGCTCGAACAATATTAACCTCCTTCTGTCGCCATCGGATAAAAACATATCTACTTTATTGTTATGCTATATATACTAAGGCGCCCCCTTTTTACACTAATGCGGAAGGAAATGAAAGTTTGGGTAACTTAGAACTGATTATCTGAATTTTCAAGGCTGTAGAGATGTATCGAGTGACTCGATCATGCAGGCCGAAGAGTTCGACCTATTTTTTAGCATGAACCATGATGTACTTTCGTTTTATTAGAGGGCTGTTCTGGTTGGCTTAATGCGGCGACTATCTTAGTCGTCGGGACTCGGAAAGCAGTCTTAAATGCGTTACATCTGCTATTTTATACGACGCTTATATTTCATCTGTTGCTATGTTTATATTTTTTTAGACGACCCGCGTGGCGGAGCGGTCACCATACCGGTCTGACACGCAGTGGGTCCCGGGTTCGATACCCGGCCAGACAGAAATTTGAATGATGAGTTTAGGTTTCTGTTCTAGGTCTGGTTGTTTGTGTATTCGTCTTTGTGTGTCCATGGCACCCACGACACGGGAGAAAATCCTACTGGTGGGCTATGAGTGTAGAAAGTGTGTTTTTTTTATCTAAATTAAATCCTTGTTGCTTAGAAATTTCCATGGGCGGAAGTGACCACTTATCAGGTGGACAGCATGTTCGTTTGCAACTTCAATCATATAAAAAATATTTTAACTTGAAAATATTAAATGTTCTTGAAAAAATGAAATGTCTATATACAGCGCAGAAATACTGTGTGTTAAATAAAAAAACTTATGTAATACATAAATAAAGTTTCAATCATCACCAGTGGAACTCACTAAGTCAAAGCTCTGACGGAGAAACACGAACCAGAAATCCCCAAATTACTCGATACGCCGCCTTGGCTCCTAATCCTCGGAATTCGCCCCAACCTGCCTCACGGTACCTTTTTTTTCATTTAATTCCGAAAGCGTAAATGTTTATTTGATTCACGATTGTATTCCAGTAATGAAAGTTTTGCGTCAGTGAATCTTATTATACACAAAGGACGGTATTGGCACAGGAAAAAACAGTGATAACAAATAAAAAAGCAATTCGCACATTAAAATATTTAACTAAGGAAAATTCTTCAAATTGTCAAACTCCTTATTGGCTGATGTCAATTAAAAAAAAACACGCTCCTTAATCTATGGTTTAGTTTGAAAAGTGTTGAAAGCATATTATTGGCTGTCGCTAATGGACATCTGTAATCTACCACAGATTAGGTAAAAGTCTTATTAAAGGTCAGCTACAGATGGGATCTAAGCACTAAGTTGGAACTCTTTACCACACTAGCTCATAGACAAAGATCTATTAAAAAAGACCATTAAATCTATCGATAATACAAAAGATACTTAAAACCCGACTTCATTACAACGTAAATCATTATGATAAAGATTTAAGAGCTTCGAACGAATCAGAAGAATCTGGGGTAATACCCAAATTACTCGATTTTACCGATTTACCCTCTAATCCTCTTTGCGGAACTTGCCACAACTGCTCTGAACAGCTTAGTTTGGCTTAGTTGGGCCTTTTTCTTTATCCCTAGGCTAAAGACCTTTGATTGGGTGCAAAGACCTTTACGATAATGCTTTGAAAATAAGATAAATATTTACAAGACATTGTTGATATCAGGGAGGATTCAACATGCACTGCATGCTCGTTACCTACTCTTATTTTATAAAACAAAAGGTGATAGAACTCTTTTTAGTTCGACTCCAGAAGCACCATCACCATACTTATTTCTTCTTAACAGCAGTGCTAAGGGCTGCTTCGGTCGCTGCGCGGTCGGACCATACGGATTGATCTTTATAACACTACTATACCATTGGCTCATATTTAACAAAAAGCTATTAGTTAAATTTCCTACTTATTGCGCATATCTACATAAAAAGACGGCCACTTCTAAGAATAGGGTCAGTTCATCCCCCTAAACGGAGGGGCGTGAAGGGGTGAGGGAGCATAATTTATGACTATGGCAGATGAAGTATGGACATTGGATGTGGAGAGAAACCATTCAGATATGAAATTATGTTTAACTTGTTTTTGTAATAAGAGAATTTTCACTACTTTTTTTTTCAAATAAACATAGAATGTTACGTGATAACTATTTAATTGAAATATGTATAGTTGTATACTAATTAAATGTTTGATGATCTGGCGATTTAAAAATAAACTTCATTTTGTTTATATATACATTACATTTACAGTACAATATTACACATTTACACAGATATCACAGACAGATAGATACACACGTTTACACTGATAGAAATGTTATTTCAAATTCCTAAAAAGTGTAATAATTTATTTCATTATTCGGAACATAAGATTTAACATTATATAAAACAGACACACGCGTGCGCGCGCTCTTTCTCTCACACACAGACACACACCACACACGCACCCACACAGCACACACACCCACGCCGGATAAAAATTGTACTTATTTTTTAAGTTTTTCATTATAAGTGACCAATGTATGTCTTATGAAAAATAAAGAATCTCTAAACCGATATTTTATTGAAAAGGGTAGGTAGATAGTTAGTTTTGTTACCTAAATAACTTAAAATAAGTTCTAAACCATGGACTAAGTTGTAATGATTCATGTAAGTCAAACGTTACCACACGCTTCACACTGCTATAGGCAGGAATAGGTAAGACAGTGATGCCTTGGCACGGTGAATGAATAACTAACCATCCTGCACTCTTAGAATGAAAATACAGCCCTTAAAATCAATACTTTTAATATATTCACCACCCAACATAAAGTACCCAATACCCTTACAAACAAGAAATATCCTTCAAAGTAGACCAAATATTCAATCGTAATAATCATAAGCGTTCACTCGACGCAAATATAAGGTCTTTAAGGTCTCAAAAAGTTTGAACAAATGAATGCCTACCGTTACGAAAGTATTGTCGAAAATCCCAAAATGTCTTTCATTCTAGATAAGCGCGTTCCTAACTGTCAAAGAATTTGCATTTTTATTTCGCTCACTAGTTTTACCCCGTGGTTTCATCCGGGTTTAAAAAACATGATGTTACATAATTTTAAATTTCACCCGCGTTTAAGAAATGTAACATAATGTTAAATTTCACCTGCGTTTAATAAATGTAACATAATGTTAAATTTCATCCGCGTTTAAGAAATGTAACATCATTTTAAATTTCACCCGCATTTAAGAAATGTAACATAATGTTAAATTTCACCTGCGTTTAAGAAATGTAACATAATGTTAAATTTCATCCGCGTTTAAGAAATGTAACATCATTTTAAATTTCACCCGCATTTAAGAAATGTAACATAATGTTAAATTTCACCCGCGTTTGAGAAATGTAACATTGTTTTCAATTGAAATAACTTTTTATGGAAGATATGATTTTTAATGAAATAAAGACTAAATATTACGGATAGCAGGCTATAAATATATGTGCAACTCATTATTAATATCAGTCGTTTTGCTTTGATACCATTTTGAACACGACAAAAGTTCTAAAACATTATATATTTTTTGAGAACTTTTGTCTAGCTGTTTCTTTTCTATTATTATTTCTATTATTACTTATGATTTTTAACAAATAAATCCAATAAGATAAATACAGACACTGGTCACTTTAATTTTTATTATATGCATGGATACTTAACTTCTTTTAAAGTGGTATGCGAATACATCAAAATGTTTTTTTAGTAAAAAAGCTTTGTGTTGAGGGTCGATTACATGAGGATATATACTATATAGAATGCAATGAAAGCTGAAAGCAATGTACACAAACAAAATTAATATCTCCGAAGATTTAATAGGGAAATGATATTACTGAAAACGTTTATTAATTAAGAGGATGAAATCCTTTCAGGCGCCTTAAATTCAAACAAATTAAACAAATTATTATAAGAACAAGATAGCCGACTACTTAAAGACAATTAATTGAAAAGAGAAAATCAAGTATTACAGTATTTGAATATACTAAAATATAAATTAAATATTATAGAGGGATTCACGCGGAAACAAACATAGTTTTGTTTTTCCTATTAGCTGGAGATTTTTTTTAAATATACAACCTATAAATGCCGCATGGCCTCCTCCTTTCTTCTCGTATATGTCGTAAAGACTAAGAAACAAAAATCCCTTTGAAAAATCCTTAATTGTTTTGTCTCTTAGTCACCAACACGCACTAGGCGTGTAGACTATTAACAAAAAACCCTCCTGAAATAAAAACTATTTTTTGTCTTTTATTTGTAATTATTACCCCCACTACTAAAGCCCACCCCTCCCTATAGAGAATCTCGGCTACGCCCTTGTCTATACCCATGTCTAGGAGACCTTAACGGATTGGTGGAATGGTACGCAATGCAATATAGCCGATACAAGCATTCAGCCAAAACAACACCTCTTAAAATCTGTCAAGCCGATAAATTTCGTTGCCAAAAAAACCAAACACACATACCTAAACTCAGTCGTACACTTTTGACGCAGTCGGTAAATACATACCAAGAAGAACGTATATACCGAAATGCAAAAACATTTTGGGCCAATTTGTTAAACAAAGAAACAAGTTGGTATTAGGATAGCGTATACCGCATATAACGAAATGTTTTGTCGCAGTCCTTGGATAAGCGCCACGAAACTGCTGTGTCACAGTAAACTCATGAAACTAGATTAATAAGAGATTCTAACCGTTTATATACAATGTTTAATAACATAGGATGATTGTTTCATAATAAGAGCTGTGATACTTATGAAAACCTCAATTAAAAAAAAATCATTAAAACGCTTTCTACACTCATAGCCCCACAGTAGGATTTTCTCCTGTGTCGTGGGTGCAATGGACACACAAAGACGAATACACAAACACCCAGACCAGAACAGAAATCTAAACTCATCATTAGAATAGAATAGAATAGAATAATCTTTATTTGCATATAAATAAGGTACATAGCGGTCTTATAAATTAGTTACATTTCCTCTTATTCTACCTTCAAGGCATGCAAATATCATAATTTGATTTTAAATGATTTTAAATAGCTAATTTAAAATCATTCAGTCAGTCTGTCTGGCCGGGGATCGAACCCGGGACCGACTGCGTGTCAGACCGGTATGGTGACCGCTTTACCACATGGGCCGTCAAAAGTGGGAACTGATATTCGAATCGCAGAAAACCAACTCTAATTTTTATAAATTGTGCGTATTAGTAATTAATGATCACTTCTTTACAGAGAAAAAACATGGTACGGAAATCTACACACATGAAAATTCTTAAAAAAAAAGGTATATGAAATATACCAACTTACTGTCACTATAGTTCATAGACAACTGTAAGCTACATCAGATAGAACAGAAGTTATATCTGAAGTCAATAACAACAGCGTTGCTACTCCCGAGAAAGTGAGTCTCTATCACACCCTTCCACCGAAACGCAAGAAGTGCTTGCGCTAGAAATAAGCATGACGATTATAACTCCTCGATCGGGCCAAACTCGTTCTACTACCTCGCAAATACACAAAAACCTATCTCGAAAATTCTATTTGAATTCCCGCTAAACCTAACAACACATTCTGAAGCGTAAAGAATTCGCTATATTCACGAAAGGTAAGAATGGCATGTGTACTAAAACTACCTTGTAGTTGCCACTAAGATTCTCTTACACTCAGATTCTTAAATTAATTCACACCTTTTTCTGTCGCACAACAGTAAAGCGTTGTCTTCTGTTTCGAAGAATGTGGAAAGGTACGAATACTTTTCAATACGTTCCAACTTAGTTCTCCTATATAGCTGGCATCTGTGGCCAACTTTAAATAAAACTTCTTTAAAATTGTACTACAACGTCGCGTCGGAGGGGTATCGCCTAAAGGGGGGTTAAAAGAACTATTTAAATCTCACTCTATTCCATTTCTTCTCATATACTATAGAAGTTTATTCAAAGCTTCTATAAAAGAAAGAAAGAAAACTACTTCTGATAATTGCAGCACGCAATACAAGTATAGCATTTTCATTAAAATAAACATAATATAGAATAAGCAAAACAAATAATTCAATAAAAAGTATGCTAAAACAAACAAACAAAAAAGAAACACAAGAAAGGTTTTTAATTCGTTATAATATGTGCTGGAACAACCGTGAAAGATAAAATAAGATAAAAGTAATTTTTAAATTCTCCTTAAAACGCAATTTTAACTGATACGGCCATTAATTTCGTTCATTCGGAATAAAACTGGAAAAAAATTGTGAAAAGGGCCATGATTTCGGACCATTTTGGAGTTGCCTCACCTATGAGATAAAAGTGAATTTATTCACTCGATAGCAACCATTCACCGACGTGGAATGGAGTTTGGCACGTTTATAACCTTCGAAAATCCCATTAAAGTTCGCTCCCAGTGGTTTAACTGAGGGCTGAACATAAGGGAGTTTTTGGAGAAAATATCGACCTATTAATCTTACTTATCGTATTCGTCGTCAACCAATTTATTGTCCCACTGCTGGGCACAGGTCTTCTCTCAAGGTGAGAGGGGCTTAGGCCATAGTCCACCGCACTGGACAACTGCAGATTGGTAGATTTCACATACATTTGAGATTTTTTTTAAGAACTCATAGGTGTGTAAATTTCCTCACGATGTTGTCGCTCACCGAAAGTAGTGACAATTAATTTCTTACACACATTTTTTCTTACGTTTACTACAACCCTAAATCCCGATTTGTTTAGCGTCTGCCTTGATTTTAGAGAAATCTGACCTGGCAACAGTGACAAAAGCGTTTTTGGCTCTGCTATAGAAACACCTATTTTTGTTCTTTAACTGCAATAAGCGCTGTAATTTGGTAAAAGGGAACGCTGACACGAAGTGTTTTTAGGCCTCAGACATAGCAACGCATCCATATTTTTTGAAGGTGGTAGAACTCTTTGTGGTTCGACTCCGGAAGCACCACCGTCACACCTATTTCTGCTTAATAACAGCAGTGTTATGCGCTGTTGTGTTCTGGTCTGAAGGTTGTGGTAAGGGAGACATACTTTTTCGAGGCATTACATCTTAGTCCCTGAGGACTAAGGACTCCTGAGGAGTAGGAACGCATCTGTGGTTAACCTTAGGTGAGACTTTTATCTTACCTAGGGTTGATTACAGGTGTACACGGGCGGCAGTAGCCACCTACCATCAGGTGGGCTGCATGCTCGTTTGCTACTTCCATACTATAAGAAAAAATGATGTATGGCCATGAGAATAGTTGTGTGTTAAGGAGAGAGTTCTACAGCGTCGGTCGGCGAAATAAATAAGCCTGCAGTACCTGAAAATTTTTCTTACCCTACACGCAGGATTTCCGGAGGCGGTTCCGCATCCCTGAATCTCCGTTATATACGCATATGGGTTAGATAAGATGAACTTTTTAGGATTCCGTAGCCAAATGGCAAAAATCGGAACCCTTATAGAATTGTCATGTTTCTCTGTCCGTCCGTCTGTTCGTCTATTCGTATGTCACAGCCTCTTTATTCGGAAACTATTAAGACTACAGAATTGCAAATTGGTAGATAAGCGTATTCTATAAACCGCTTTCAGAATTATGCACAAAAATAAATTATATTAAATTTAGGGGGGGCTCCCGATACATGGAACTGAAACTCAAAAAGATTAATCCGTTTTACCTACACATGTGGGGTGTTTATACCATTTTTAAACCATTTTTTCTCACAGTCGATTGTTTGAGAGATAAGCCCTTTCAATTCGGTTAAATGTGTTCCCCCCTCCCTCTAACTTTTAAACTAAAAGAGTGAAAAATCTGGATAAAACATACATATGTTGTAGATGTCAAGGAAAACTTCCAACGAAAATTGGTTTGAACAAGATACGGTTGACAGTTGACTTTTTCAAAAACCGAATAACATAACTTTGTAATTCATACGAACCCTATGAAAAACAAACTTATGTTGGTAGTTGGAAAACTGTAACTTTCAAGTGACCACTGCCGCCCATGGACATCTTAATCAACCCCAGATAACCTGAGGTTAGCCACAGCCACACTTACCTGAGGTTAGCCACAGATGCATTGATACCTCTGAGGAGTATGTTGGAGTATCGGATGTACCCTTACCACACCCTTCAAACCAGAACACAGGGCATGCTGTTATTAGGTAGAAAAAGGTGTGGTGATAGTGCTTCCGGAGTCGCATTACAAAAAGTTCAACCATCTTCCATTTGAAGATGGTTTAAATTTGAATTGTTTGCGAGTTCAATTTCTTGAAAAATACAAATATTCAAATAATCCAATCACACTTCAATATGATAAGCGTAACGAAATGGAGCTAATCTTACCAAATATTCGTCTCAAATAATTCACAACAATTTCCGTTATTATATCTCACCTTATTATCTACACGGTGCACGGAATATCCAAATTGAGGTTAGGGATGTGCCTGGTTAATCGGCGGATACTAACATGGAGATCCGTTTGTCTTCCGTATCCTTGATCCGTAGCTACGAACAGATACAATCTATTTAGTCTGTATGTTGATCGTAAGACAGTATAAATTGTTTTTACAGACCGGTAGGGTAACTGCTCCGCAGCAGTTACCCTACCGGTCTGACGCGCAGTGGGATCCGGGTTTGATCCCCGGCCAGACGGATATCTGGATGATGAATTTAGATTTCTGTTCTGGGTCTGGGTGTCAGTGTATTCGTCTTTGTGTATCCATGGCACCCACAACACAAGAGTAAATCCTAGTGTGGAGATATGAGTGTAGAAAGTGTATTAAAAAAAAAAGAAAATAAATAAAATAAAATTGCACACACGGAAAAAGTCAAAAAATTTTTTCGCCAAGGATAAACCCAAGTGCACTCTTTATGTTTTTACCAGGAATCACGGAATCACGAATACGCCAGCACATCCCTAATTGTGACGCGTGGTTTTAACTAAAATCCGAGGATAGGTACGCACCTGTGCCTAGCTTATGGCCCATTTAGCTTTAAATAAGATGTTTTTGGAACAAGTTTTTAGTTTAACTTTTATGATACAAACGATAACTTTTATTATAAGGAATTACGGAGCAAATATAAAGGTAACATAGTTAAAATACTAAAATATCAAAACCCGACTGCTTTAAAACGATAAATTGCCTTTAGTTTCAGTTCATTGTTTTAAAGCAATTGATTTTATTTTTATAATAACACTATCTGTAAACAAACAAAAAAGCCTTTCACAATAAATGGTCTATTTAACACAAAAATAATTTCACTTTTTATTATATTAAATAATTATATTAATTATACTTAATTTTTGGCTGAGCGGTCACCATACCGGTCTGACACGCATTGGGTCCCGGGTTCGATCCCCGGCCAGACAGAAATTTGAATGATGAGTTTAGGTTTCTGTTCTGGGTCTGGGTGTTTGTGTATTCGTCTTTGTGTGTCCATGGCACCCACGACACAGGAGAAAATCCTAGTGTGGGGCTGTGAGTGTAGAAAAAAATTCGTTCGTTTCGTTTGAAAAAAAAAAAATCGAACCAGTAGTTCTTGACATTAGCGCGTTTAACCAAATAAAAAAACTCTCCGGCTTTACAATATTATAGATACTTAATTTAACGCTTTTTACAAGTTTTCGTCTAAATACCTACATAATAATTTTAAAAATTATATCGCGTTTGTCACTTTGTAATTTGAGACGATTCCATTGATATGTCGTTCGCCATAATCCGTCAAGTCCTGTAGCTTGTGCCAAAGAAATGGACAAACATACTTACATATGTTCAAAAAACATAACTCTCATTTAACGCAGTGGGGTATAAAGCTGTTATCCCCCATCGGTCATCGGTCCTTCGAGCGATGACCGATGGGGGATAACAGAAGAAAGGTCCTCGAGTGACGACCATGTTGAGGCAAAACGAGCGAGGGTCACCCCCTGACCAGGTGGACCTGATGACCTGAAGAAGACAGCGGGAAACCATTGGATTCAGAAGGTACAGGACTGGTTAGAGTGGCGCCGTTTAGGAGAGGCCAATGTCCAGCAGTGGATCTCAAAAGGCTAATGGATGGGGTATAAAGAAGCTAACGTATATATTATAATTATTCTAAGGACTCAACATTTTGATTTTTGTAAATTAGTTAAAAGGGCAGTAGAACTCTTCGTGATTGGATTCTGGAGGCACCGTCGCTTAAATTTCTGCCTTATAGCAGTTTTTCTGGTAAAAAAAAAAACTTAGAAGACAAAATTCCACCTTAATCGCTTTCATATGAAACGAAAATCTTAGCCGCGGGAGTAGCAACGCAAATGTGATTGACGTTAGATAGAACCCCTGTTTTATATGAAGGTGCTTACAGATGTCCATGATGATGATGATAGAACCCCTGTTTTATATGAAGGTGCTTACAGATGTCCATGGTGATGATGATAGAACCCCTGTTTTATATGAAGGTGCTTACAGATGTCCATGATGATGATGATAGAACCCCTGTTTTATATGAAGGTGCTTACAGATGTCCATGATGATGATGATAGAACCATTGTTTTAAATGAAGGTGCTTACAGATGTCCATGATGATGATGATAGTACCCCTGTTTTATATGAAGGTGTTTACAGATGTCCATGATGATGATGATAGAACCCCTGTTTTATATGAAGGTGCTTACAGATGTCCATGATGATGATGATAGAACCCCTGTTTTATATGAAGGTGCTTACAGATGTCCATGATGATGATGATAGAACCCCTGTTTTATATGAATGTGCTTACAGATGTCCATGATGATGATGATAGAACCCCTGTTTTATATGAAGGTGCTTACAGATGTCCATGATGATGATGATAGAACCATTGTTTTATATGAAGGTGCTTACAGATGTCCATGATGATGATGATAGAACCCCTGTTTTATATGAAGGTGCTTACACATTCGCCAGATGTGGACGCACCCTTATATTTAAATTTTTTGACGTTTTTTTCCACAGTTTACAAAGCCATGATACAGTACTGACGTTCGAAAAATATTCTATAAATTAAAAATATATTATCAAAAGAATATTTTAATTAGTGGCCTGTTTGGTATTTAAAAATCTCAAAACGAAAAAAAATCTTAAAAGTCGGTTAATTAAGCAAAGACTGAACAGTAAATTGAAGTATTTCACAGAAGAGTCATTATAAAACCAACTTTCCTTTCAATTATTTATATTGAAAAGCTCAACAAAATTAAAGCTAACACTTTCTACACTCACAGCCCTTTTTATTCCTGTATCATGGTCATGCACACATACAAGAACGAATACACAAACGCCCAGACCCAGAACAAAAATCATTTAAATATAGGCAGCATACCGGTCTGACAAGCAGTGGGTTGAGGGTTCAATCCTCGGCCAGATCGACATCTAAATGATGACGATCATCGAATGTCGAACAGAAATCTGAATCTGTCGAATTCAGATTTCTGTTCTGGGTCTGGGTGTTTGTGTATTCGTCTTTGTGTTTGTCCGTAGCACCCACGACAAAGGAGAAAGTTCTAGCGCCCGCACTAGGTCATTCTATTGTGTGTGTGTTTTGCTGTGAGTGTAGAAAGCCTTACTTATTTATCTGTTAGGACGGGAATCGAACCCGGAAGTCATTGTCAAACCGGTATGGTGACCTCTTCGCCTCGCGAGTGGTCACTAAAATTAAAGTCATCATTTCCATTGAATAAAATTGGGGTTTTATGACCCTTTGTCTAAAATGTCGCCGACCCCTAGCCTAAGGTGACGCGCGGAACACACCTGCGCTAAGCTCATAGTCCATTCAATTTGCAATAAATTTTTTCAAGTTCCAAGCGTAATTTTACTTCAGGTAAGAAAAGACGGCAAGAAAAGATTTTCTTTTCTGATGACTCTTACATTGAGATTGTTTTTGTAAAATGTTAATTTATTTAATCCTTATCAAGGGATTAGGTTAGCCCCACCTAACCTAATCTTTCGAGATAAGATATAGTCATCACAGACCATATGACACACGCACATAGACTATATGACCCACCAGAGTAAGAAATGTGTCAGTCATAGCCCACCGCACTGGCCTTAATTTTAATAAGTAGACTTTACACACCCAATAACATTTTTAACGCAATCTCATAAGTGTAGCTTTCATTTAAAAAATCAACTATGCTCTCATTGCGTACTTCAGAAGGCATTCCAACTTACTACAGATTGTTACCCCTAAGGCCTAAGTTACAATGTTACAAATAAGTATGTATCTCTTACTACAACGAATATTCTACACAATTTCTATCATATATATATATTTTATATGTTACATATAATATATATATATATATATTATATGTTACATATTGTATATTAAAATATATATTACTTAAACAGCGGTGCTCGCTCCCTTCCTGTATATGCTGTAGGCGACTAAGGGTTAAAATCTAACCAGACGGTGCGATGGGCCCAGCCGCTCACCTGGGTGGAGCCCAATGGGGCTATGCGCTCAGACGACTCCGGTTGTGTTCCTTTGGAGATTCCGGAGTTCTCTTTGCAGCGCCGAAGACCGCCACCGGAGGAATTTGAGTGCGGTAAAAATCCCACATAAACTGGCGTCGCTCCCACGCCGTCGGGTTCGAAAATTTCCCCCTCGAGAACGAAAATAAGGGTTAAACTCTAGGAGATATACTGCAGTGTCTTTCTGTGTAAGATCAACACCCGCTGCAGTCATAACTTTGAAGTAGGAATATTATTTTAAACTAAAATTATCGCGGAATTCATACATTTTAATGCGTTACGGTGTACACGATATGCGGTTTTAGATTTTTTTTTATCCGTGACCACGATTTATGTAGCTGGATCGAAATCAGCAAAAGAAATCAAAAACCGCATATCGTGAATACCCGCAACATATTAAAATATATCGATTGCGCGATAATATTAGGAACATTATTTCTAAAAATCACTTTACTTACACCAAATAAGTAATTAAAAATTAACCCTACGATACCCATGGGATGGAAAGAGCAGACCGTTTGTTAGAACCCTTCTTACAGATAAAATAGGGGTTAGGGTAAGGTAGGTGAGTTAATTCATTAAAAATATTGACACGATGATTTCGAAAAATCTAGGCCTCTGCGATTCGTGCGTGCTTATTATATAAAGACAAAATATTATATATTATAATCACCAAACGCTCTAAAATATATAGAATTGCTGGTTTGATCTACAGAAAGGAAAAACCAATTGAAAATATGTATTTTTATTTTTGCTCCAAGTAAATATGTTATTGGTGTTATGTACTAACACCAATTACAAAAGAAACTAAAAGTGTTACAAAAAATACTAAAAGTAAACAAATCTAATTTTGGAGTAAAAGGGTTTTACACTGTGTTTTCATTCGCCGTTTAAGGAATTGATAATTATTTTTCAAATGTAATATATAATAATATAATTAATAATTATATTGTATAATAACTTTTAGAAATCAGAGATACGTTACCGGAATTTGAACTGCGGACCCGGAATTGAGTGGTCAAAGTTCTAATCATTAGGCTACACCTATGCTACGAGATAAAATTCCAATTAAATTTAATCACTTAATTTTAATCAAAAATCAAAATTAAACAAATATAATATTTCGTTTCACATTATAATGACAGTAAAGTACAGTTAAAAAAGAACAGAACTGTAATTTATAAGCATATTTACAAGATAACGTGCAAAAATCCAATTTTAAAAACTCTATTTCGATTAAAACTTAGTCACGATTTTTATCTAAAAATATCTCAAAATCCATAAAGATTTGCGTAAGTCGAGAATTTGCGAACAAATAGCTGAAAGATCGTTAAAATCTTCCGCTACATTATATTGTATGCCATAAAATCGTCCTTCGAACGGAAAATCCATTGATTGTCAAGAAGAATGATTGGCTACTTGATACGACGAGACGGGCTGATCCATCTTAGAGAGCAAAATCGAGGCCAACAATAAAACAGAACAGGATCAAACAGCTTTTCATAATACAGATCAATATGCTAACATTATTTTATCTTGGAAACAAGAGTAGCTATTGAAATTGATGCATCTTTTAGAGTGAGATAGAGGATATCGATTAGCATTTACAATTTTAAAGTTTAGAATTTTAGCTGACTAAACGTAAAAGTTGAAAAAATGCACATAAAAATAATCAGAAAGTCGCTTAAATTGCTACATTACAAGCAACAATTATTTGTTGCTTGTAATGTAGCAATTTCGCAATTCCGCCCAATGTAGCAATTCCGCCCATAGATATCTGTATCAACCCTAGGTAAGATCAAACTATGTCTCCCTTACCACACCCTTCAGACCAGAACACAGCAGCGCATAACACTGATGTTATTAGGCAGAAATAGATGTGGCGGTGGTGCTTCCGGAGTCGAGGAAGGCTTCAGCCCCTCATACATAAATGTAGATCGTAACATATTTTTTGAGATGATATCGATATACTGTAGATAAAAACCGTTTTCATTTATATCCCACTGTTCATGCAAAAATCAGTGTGTAATCACCTTAATGTTATAATTAGTACTAACATTTATATTAATTAATAGTATTAATTATATTATTAATTCAGACAACCAATTGTAAATAATCTATACTAATATTATAAAACTGAAGAGTTTGTTTGTTTGTTTGAACGCGCTAATCTCAGGAACTACTGGTCCGATTTGAAAAATTCTTTCGGTGTTAT
>MOOZ01000360.1:242806-253551 GCA_002930495.1 Cecropterus lyciades
ATGAAGAATGTTTCAAAATCGGGGGATTTTTTTCTAATGAAATATAAAATTTGGTTAATGTATGTCACGTTACATTTCTTTTAAACGCGGGTGAAACCGCGAGCTCAGCTAGTTTATAAATATAATTATTTAATCCTCAGAATCGGATACCATAGACTTAAATTGTATAACATTAATATGGCAACTCAGAATTGTAATATACCTAGCAACATTGTAAATAACTTCCTCTTCTGCTTCTATGCGCACCAGCGAACGGACCGCTATTTCAGAACTTTTAAAATATTATTGGAAATAAACAATCACAAGTACATTCAGACAATATTATTCAGTCGCCATCGAAATTCGCACACCCACACAATATCGAACAGAGACATAACTAGCTGTTACAACAAAACCAACGAATCAATGAACATACAAAGAAAAATTACCAAAAGCAAGACTAAATTTGTTCTCAATGTCACATTTTCAACACTCGTTAAGATGTCAAAGAGGGAAGCGAGTGAAATTCAATATGAGTCAAAACGGAAGCGTTTATTGATCTCTGCAACTACCAACTCGATCACTAACAGTCTATGATATGATTTACATAGAAGTAGCAAACAGCTTGCATTCTACCACTGCCATATTGAAGCACACCACCAGACCCGTTTCAACTAAATAAAAGCAGTAATGTCCGACCACAGATTAAGTAAAAAAACTGAACAAACTGTAACCAAACTGTACTCCTCGGTTGAGATGATAAAGCTCAGAGGTTGAGATGATAAAGCGCACACTCCGTAGTGGGCTTGTTTTGCCAGTCGTGTCTGAAATTTAGACTCTTTCCAAATGTTCATCAAATCATTTATGACAAGTTGCAACGCTAATAATCAGCACCAGAAGTTTATATATAATAAAAATTAACATTTATATACAAAAGTTTTTCAAATTGGTATATTATCCACTTTTAGACGACTGAAGAAACTGATTTTCTTATGGTTTTTAAACATTCGGCTTTGGCTTCGGCCGAAGATCGAGACAATAGCCGAATAAGCCGAAGGTCTATTTTTGGCCACCTTCGGTCAGACACTAAAAAGCAGTTAGAGAGATATACTTATCCAAAGCGTTCCAACTTAGTCGTCAGACAGCAACGATTGTAATTCTATCGACAATAGGATAGTAATTCTATCTGAAATTGATTAGATGTCCATGGGCGTCATTAGATACTTTCTATGAGGTAAACTGCATGCTCGTTTGCTATTTACATATTTAAAGTGTCTGGTGATCATTCATCATTGCCGTCCGTCATCTGTAATCAACCCTGATAAAATTAGTAGTAGTCTCTCCTGAGGTTGACCACTCGTTGCTACCCTTGAGAACTAAGTTGTTTCTTCTCGGTTAAATAAAAAGTATCATCATAAATTGTTAATGATATTGAGTTTTAATTGCGAGTGATGTAACAAGCCCTATGACGCTAAAAAGGTTATACTTCAACTAGGTGCAGCCAAACCGTGAAAGGTTCTAACACCAAGTCGATATGTAATCGACATAAAAAGTATTTTCCATCGATGTATCATAAAAACTAGTAACATTGTTAGAAATATTAAAACAAAAACCCGACCGCTTAAAAAAAAAATTTTTTTTTCATAATCATACATTTAATTTAACGCTTAATAGGATTTTTTATCACAATAGTCAAGTAAAAGTATTACAATATATATATTTAGAATGGTCTATTTACTAGCTTTCATTTGATACCCATATTGTCGTGATAATAAAAAAAATCATCAGTTTCCCCTTTTTCCCCTATTTACAGGCGCCATTTTTAAAAATTGTGTCATTTCAAATTATGTGCCTATGTCACTTTCCAAACTAAAACGATTCTAATGATATGTATATATGTATGTACACATACTTCACAATCCGGCAAGCCGTTCGGGCTACAGCACGTGCCAAAGAAATGGACATATATACAAACAAACTAACATACATACATACAGACGTACATATATACGCTCGAAAAACAAAAGTATTTTCTATCGATGTAATATAAAAATAAATGTCGTAAACGTTTTCAAATAAAATTAAAAACAGCACTGTCTAATTAACTTTAATGTATAACAATAAAAACAGAATTAATATCTAAATATAAAGGCAAATTTACTTAAGCCGATATGAAATTAATAAAACTAACTTTGATTTCATTTATAGAATAGTAACAAAGCTAAACTATAGTAGTACAAATTTTATTACTACAGTACAATATTGTAAACTTCTTTATAGTAAAAGTTGAGTAGTTGAGCCGTTTATGGGGCTTTTTATTGGAAGGTTATTAATATATTGTTCCATTGGGCATCTTTATGCTGGAGAATTGAATTCGAAGGTAGAACTCTTTGTGGTTCGTCTCCAGAAGCACCACCGCCACACCTATTTCTGCCTAATAACAGCAGTGTTATGCGCTGTTGTGTTCTCGCCTGAAAGGTGTGGTAAGGGAGACATACTTTTCCTAGGCATTCCATCTTAGTCCTCAGGGGTAGTAACGCATCTGTGGCTAACCTTAGGTAAGACTTTGATTTTATCTAGGGTTAATTGCAGGTGTCCATGGGCGGAGGTAGCCGCTTACCATTAGGTGGGCTGCGGGGTCGTCTTCCATACTATAAAAAAAATGTAGAATATTGTAGAGAACTAAACTTGAAAATTGGTAGAAACCTTGGTGGTTCGTTAAAAAGTATAACTAAATAAAGAATAAGTAGTTTAACCTGTACTGTTTTCTGGTTTTAACGGTTGGGGAGAAATACTTATCTGAGGGCTTCTAATTTAGTCCCCAAGAGTAGCAACGCATCTGTGACAAACTTCAGGTAAGAATTTGAGTTTAATTGTAGTTCAGTGGCATCATCATATTCATGGGCATCCATGGGTGGCGGCGACCACTTACCATTATATTATTATTATTTGCTCGCTTACTATTTTTATATCTATCTATAAATATTATAGAATAAAAGATTTCTTCAAAATTATTTTCGTCGGGTACGCTGCGAAAACTACAGACGATAGAACAAAAAAATGTTCTATAATAGAGCACATATCAATATCTATATAAAACCTCGCAATGCTATATGTCCAACTATTGTAGTTATGTCACTGCAACCACTTTTTACATTTTAAAAGTTAATAAAAAGCTGACCAATATCAGGCTATTCTTTCGTATCGAAATAAATCATTTTATATTCAAAACTGTTTCAATACCTGCAGATAACTTTTTTAATTACTCAAATCGGACATTCCATTCAGAATATATTACGAATTTAAGAAAATAAACACTGCCGCCGCCGCGCAATGGCCAGTATGGCTCCTCGCAAATCAGTCATAGTGTAGGCCTGGCTTAGTTCGAGAGCTAAACAAAATTATTGTGGAAAAAGTACCCGTTGATTTTAAAATTTATAAATCGATTGATAGCGTGTGTAATGTCGAAGATACTACGCCGCACCACCCACAAGATTCTTTAAATTCCCTCAAACCTTCCGGCTTGCCATCTCACGAATTAAAATTGAATCACCGGCCTCCTTACAATATATGAATTCCAGGGACTAACGTTCTAGATGGTTGGCATCGACCGAAGAAAAAAGTGCTTTTCTCATGGGCATATGGCCTTTTATACGTCGTCCTTTCTCGAGTAGGATCACATGAAAATCAGTATGTTTTGTTGCCACCTACAATTAACACTGTTAACATAGTCTACAGTGATGCATTTTAGTAAAGTTTCGACTTACTTATGAGCATCGTTTTAAGAAGCCTTCTAAGCGAAGGTGGGGGGGGGCACCCCTCCCATACATCATTCACGTTATTAGACATTTTTTTAAGCGCGTGTGAAACCGCGGGGATCTGCTAGTTACGAATAAAAATACGTTTAAAAAATAGTATTTAACATAAGAGTTAAAAAAAATATATGTATAAAATATTTACATTAGAAACAAAAAAACAACTCCTTATAAAAAAGTTACACTTACGTATCCTTTTAAAAGGTATATCTAATATGCTTCAGAGTAACTTTAAATATAACTGACATTATCTGGCTATTCTATTCTAGTGGGTGTGATAGTAAGAACAATAGAGTATAAGCGAAAAGGTCTACTGGGAATAAATTTGAGGTAAACTTGATGGAATTTGTTTATTAAATAGAATATACTTTGAAGCTTCAACCTTTGTTTTGTTCTAAACCTTCGTTGTTAGTTTTGTCTTTTCTTTGTTCTTGTTATATTTTCTTTTTTGTGCCATTTTTTTTGTTGGTCATATTATTTTATATATTATTATTATGTAGGTTGTGTTTAGAAATTCGCACTTGGCCAGCAGGGTGGACTAATTCATAAAACTTTCTTATTTTGGGAGAAATACCGGGCCCAGCCGTGAGCCAATAATGGATTGATGATGTGATGTAGGTGGTAGATCATGGTTCGACGCCGAAGGCATCACCGCCACAACGATTGCTGCCTATAACATTAGCGTGGTGGTGTGTGTGTTGATGAGTTCTGGTTTGCAGGTTTGTACACTTATATATACGAAGCATTCCAATGTAGTCGTCTGTGGTGGCACCACATTTGTGGGTTCAGGCAAGACCAGTTCTATCTATGGTTGATTAGAATTTATATGATCGATAGTGACCACTCATCCTCGGGTGGACTGTATACACGTTTACTACTTCGATATTGAAACTAAAATATTTAAGATAAAACAGATTTTTTATTTGCCCATTTGAGTTTTTATCAAAATACACTTCATATTTTTATTAAATAAATAATCCGGATATGCTGGTATGTCTTTTTAAATATAACTGAAAATATTTGTCATCAAAACTCATTTAATATATTAATTAATTGAAACTGAAAAATTGCTTAGAATAAATCAATATGAATCAATAAATCAAGCAAGAACGTGTACTTAAAATTAAAACTAAGAACTTAAGTTAATTAATTTTAAATAAATATACATATTACTTATAAAAGTAATGTCAATTAACAATAGTTTTTTGAACTATAAACGAATACTTTAATTAATAATGCAACAAGGAACTAGATAAATCATAAAATTATTTAACGAAAAAAAATAATGACGAATTCTATTGTTCTATTATTCGCAAAATGATAGAACAAAATTGAGAAAGCATAAATTACTTAATTTTATAATAACAAATAATTAAAATGAATATTTATTTAATAATTTTGTTAAGAAACCACAATATGCTATGACATACAATTTGTGATTGGAAATTATTTTAATATGGTTAACAAGACAAATATGTTTTTTTAATACTATAAATAAAAAATAAAAATATTAATTTAAATATTTGAAAAGATTTTAGAAAGAAAAAGATTTAAATATTGAACTCAAAATGTTCAATTACTTTAAATTTGAAAGAATAATCATAATTGAATTTGTTTCTTTATTATTATTATTATTATTCTTAACAAACATCGCATTTTTGTTAATAAAAATCACTTCCTACTATGTTTTAAACATAATAACAAAACTTTATAATCACGTACAGAAAACCTTAAATTATTTTAAAAACGCAATTTAAATTAACGCGGGTCCGTTAAAAACACCGTAATCTGTCAGTAATTACTTCGGAAACTCCTTTAATTATTCTCGTTTCAATTGAAATTCTAATTACTTACTTCGATTTGGACCCGAAGCACGATCCGAACGCACAACTTTTTTCTTTGCTCACAAAAACACCACTTGAATAAGTTGTAAAAACTTGGACCGAACACAATTTCAGTAACGAAAACACAATTAACTTTCACTATTCATAGCGCACTGAGTTTTAAACGGGAATCTATTTCCGATGTATCGTAACTTAGCTACGCGCGCTACGGGCGCTACGTCGTGCTACGGCTGTAACGGGTCTACGACTGTGCGTATTTGGCTACAGTCGACCTCTCTCGGCTTCGATGGGAACTATCTCAGAATCTATGCATTTCATGGACAATTTTCTGCCGCTTCGCGTTCTTTTTATTGTGGATTTAATTATAAGGCTGCATATGTATTGTCTTTTATTGGGGTTATTTCCGTATTACTTTTAATGGATGTTAACTTGACATCAGTCTTCCTGACGTTACTCCAATAACCACTTGTCATTAAATTGGATTGTCACCAATACCAAATAAGGCAGAAATTCCCTAAGTTTATTACAGATTGATTGTTACGTCTGAAATAAGAAGAAATACCTCATACAAATCACCATTGCGACATGCTTGAAATAAAATAGTACTGCTAAAAATAGAAATAGTTATTGTACTTTTCTGTAATGTCTATTAGAAGAGAGCATGTTTTTTCCCTTGAATAACATAGGAAACGATGGGAATGGACTTACAATGCAAGAGATGAACAACATCATGCCCCCTTTTATTATTTTTACGATTGAAGTATGCAGTCCACCAGACGGGTTCTATCTGAAGTCAATACATGGTTGCTACTACTGATACCAACGATGATCGTATCGTTACTCGTATAACAGTAAGCCGGCAACCACACCCTTCCGCCTCACACAAGAATTGCTTCACGCTAGAAATACATATACATATGTATATGGCGGTAGTAGCTTCCTAATCGAACCATACTTTTTGTACTATTTTGATTATACTATTATTTACGAGTAATAGTATTTTTTTATAGTATGGAAGTAGCAAACGAGCATGCAGCCCACCTGATAGTAAGTGGCTACTGCCGCCCATGGACATCTGTAACCAACCCTAGGTAAGATCAAACTCTCATCTAAGGTTAACCATAGATACGCTGCTACCCCTGAGGACTAAGATGGAATGCCTCGGAAAAGTATGTCTCCTTTACCACACCCTTCAAACCAGAACACAACAGTGCGTTACACTGCTGTTATTAGGCAGAAATAGGTGTGACGGTGGTGCTTCCGAAGTCGAACGACAAAGAGTTCTACCACCTTCAAAATAAGTATGTACTAGGATGAACAATAAGGTCAACCAATGATTATAGAAACCTCGCAACTACTCGTCTTCGCATCCTCGATGACCCGTATGGTGGAGCGATCACCATACTAGTCTAATACGCAGTAGGTATATCTATATTATTCAGATATCTGAACGTTGAATTTAGATTTTGAGTCTAGGTGATTATGTATTCGTCTTAATGTGTGTCCATAGTACCCATGATCCATGAATCCTAGCATGGGGCTATAGGTGTAAAATAGTCAATATACGCACAGTTCTAATACGACTTATGTTTGTCTATATTTTTGTGAGTAATGTCAAATGGTCAATAAATAATATTTAAATTTTTAAATTTATTTATTTTTATTTAGCATTTAACAGGAGACAAGTACCAAAAACGAGGTTTGCTATCTAAATGCAAAATTATAACTTATCATCATGTTAAGAAATAAAAATCTGTTTTGTCATTTATGTAACTTAAATCTCCAATCTGTCAAACATTTGGAAACAAAGACTTCTTAATAAACTTCCCTATGGCACAAACTGGCTTATATTCGGTACACTCGAGCTACGAAAAGTTTAAACTGACAAAAGCCAGCAATATCGAGTGTCACGAGTATTTGTTCCGGATGAGAGGCGGCGGATCACCCACAACCTATAAATAAACACAATTGACGTATGACAAAGCGGGCTTAGCATGCTCTAGTTCATTTTTAATCTACAACCCGTTCTAATGGTTGTATTTATAATAGAAATCCGGTTTGTATCATTTATACAAACAGAATGTCTTTTACAATATGGAAACAAACGAGCATGCAGTCCACCTGATGATAAATGGACACTGCCGACATCTTTTATTAACCCGAGATAAGATCAAAGTCTTACTTGAGATTAGTCATAGAAGTGTTGTCCTTGTTGTAAGTCCTCAGGGGTACTTAATTGGATCGCCTCGGATAAGTTTATCTACCAAAAAGTTCTACCACTTAGAAAATTATAAAATGTCATTTAGAAAAGCTTTTATTTGGAAAATGTCCTATAATTGACGTATGGTCATTGCCTTTTTAAATACCTTTCTCTACAACAGGTGAGATTACCACTTTCACAAGAGACGATCTTAGTCCTTGAGAGTAACAACACATCTGACTTCATCTGACATCTTGACTACAGATAGAACCCTTGTTCTGATGCTTACATGTCCATGGGCGTCAGTACTTACTATCACATGGACTGCATGTTGGTCTGCTACTTCAATTGTATAAAAAAGACCTACTCTGCAATATTTCAATATGATTTGGTGACAAACTATGTCGGATATTTTCAAATCGCCCAAAATACATACAAATATGCAATAAAAATAAATACATGAATGATACCTATCAAACAAACGAATTATTTCACTAATTTCCTATTTACGCTTGTAAAACATATACAATAAATATCTTTTCAATTAATGACTAATTTCATTTTAGTAATTTCCTTTCTAAGGCACCTCTCTTTTGGATATTTCATTAAATTCTACGAATTTAACAAACCCATAGCCAATCCGGGCTCAAGAAATACTTGGAAATAGGCTTTGTAGGAAACGTTGAAAGCTTCTCAGCCGTGAACGATTACATAGTATGCTGATAACTCCTATTGTCTCGGACCCTTGACGGTTTCACGCCTTGGCCCCTGAATATACTGAAATAATATCATGTTTCAGGGACAGTACTTCAACACCTATTGTTTTGGCACGATGTCTTATTTGATCTATTTTAATAGAGTTCAAGTTCTGACGCTATCACTACATAACTTAACGCAATAGATTTTTTATGTAATATAAAATACATTTCATTTTCTATCTCATAAAAACATTTATTTACTTTTCTATAAAAATACATTTATTTATATTCCTATAATAAAGTTATTGTGCATACAAGCGATAGTTTTGACTTTTCGCAACTGACCAAGAGATGGCGCCTGTAGTATTCTGAATCACGCTATCCAACTCCAAGAAGAGACTATCGGAGCACAGCCGCTCTCCGGGCATGATCACTAAGCCTGACGAGATATCTCCCTTTACTAAACGAGCATGCAAACGAACTGATAGTACGTGATAACAGTATTCTATGAACATCTGTATCAACGTCAGATAAGACTAGAATCCACAGATGCGCTTCTAAATTGGAACGCCTTGACAATTATGTCTGTTTCCCTTAATATTTAAGCTAGAACACAACATCGATCAACACTGCTATTATAAGAAGAAAAGGTGCCTCTGAATTTTCACCAGGAAGTACTCTACTACCTTGGTACAAAAGCCAAATTAAAGCCTGCCTAACCTAAATAGACGAAACGCTTCCACTATTTTCGTAATACCTTTGCGTCACTCTATGCCAACACAAAACCTGTTTTGGGGGCAATGTGAACGGCATATCTAGCATCTGTTGAGTGAAACGGAAATTGGACAGCGGTTAGGTTGCAGGCTTATACCGTCTACTATGACCTCTCGATCCAGGCTTCACGTTTCAGTGAAAACAACTTTTATGATAGCTTATCTCTTTTCTATTATGGAAGTGTCAAACGAACATGCATTAATGCTAATCTATGACTTTTGTAGACAAATTATATTTTGTAATTTTTTTTAATTGGTTTTATAAAATTGGTCGAACACTTGGATCGATCTTGAAGGTACAACCGTCACACCTGTCTCTGCCTAGTAACAGCAGTGTAAAAAGTTCCTGTGTTGTAGTTTGTCGAGCATGGTAAGGAAGACTTACTTATCCGACGCGTTCCAACTTAGTCCAAAGGCAAGACTAATTTTATCTGGGTTTGATAACAGATGTCCAAAGCGACAATTGCTACTTATCGCCCAGTGGACATGCAGAGCTCTTCACTTTTTTGATGCATTTTTGCGACGAGAACGAGAACGAAGGTGGTAGAATTCTTTGTGCTTCGACTCCGGAAGCACCACCGCCACACCTATTTCTGCCTTGTAACAGCAGTGTTATGCGCTGTTGTGTTCTGGTCTGAAGGGAGACATACTTTTCCGAGGCATTCCTTCTTAGTCCTCAGGGGTAGCAATGCATCTGTGGCTAACCTTAGGTAAAACTTTGATCTTACCTAGGGTTGATACAGATGTCCATGGGCGGCAGTAGCCATTTACCATCGGGTGGGCTGCAGGCTCGTTTGCTACTTCCGTACTATAAATAAATAATAATAATAATAATGAAAAAATGAGATGGTGGCCTCATATAAAAGTGAACCGGCAATCACACCCTTCCAGGCTTCCACTAAAAAGTAAGAACTACACACTAGCAATAGTCGGTGGTACCTCCACGGTCGAACTTCTATACTTAAAAAAAACTACTTCTTTATTACTACTATAAGGCGCATGGAAAATATAAGCTTCCAAAAACAATGTCATGGTCATCGCAACTTTACCAACATGAATTTAATCGGAGCTTAGTCAAACAGCGCTCTATAACGCTCTATAACTTTATTATATGCAGATAGTTCTAGAGCGCAATAGAAATATACGATCGTAAGGCCTACGGCATAGTAGAAAGCGTTATCTATACACTAGTCTTTTGTTCAAATATTAACAGAAGTGTAGCGTATCTCAAATATATACTGTTCAAATCTTATTTATTTATCTGTATTATTCTGACAAGTTTTAAATACACAAATATTGAACGTCAACAAAAATTATTGTCAACAATAAAACGGGAAAAAAAAGATGCTTCAGAAATTTTCTACTCCCTTAAATAAATTATGGAAAGAAAAAATCTTCCGAGATAAAGTATTGGCTTTAGATTTAGGGAGAGCGTG
>MOOZ01000360.1:303907-332239 GCA_002930495.1 Cecropterus lyciades
TGGCGGTGGTGCTTCTGGAGTCGAACCACAAAGAGTTCTACCACCTTCAAAATTTTAACTCTTCATCCTCATCACGTTATTTATTTTTCATATCCATGATACCCTAATTTTCAGGTATAACAATAAATGCTGCTCATGTAGGGTACAGTACAAAATTGCGTCATTACGCGCACACAGACTGCCCTGGACATGCCGACTATATCAGAAACATGATATCGGGTGCTTCACAAATGGACGCAGCTATTTTAGTAGTGGCCGCCAACGATGGTCCGATGCCACAAACCAGGGAACATTTGTTACTAGCTAAGCAAGTCGGAATAAAGTATATATTGGTGTATATAAATAAGGCTGATTTGGTTGATGATGAGGTAAAAAATCTATATTTAAGGTACCTATATTAATAACATCTTACATCTATAATAGAATACTTTTATATCATAAAAAACATTGAATTGAAGTTTGTATTTATACGGGTTGATCCATAAATTACGCCACACTTTAAGGGGGAGAGGAGAGGTTGTTGAAGTGTGACTTTGTGGGGGCAGGTCTCACAAGTGAGACCAGCTGTGACAAACATAGGGAGGGGGTTGATGAAGTGTGACTTTGTGGGGACAGGTCTCACAAATGTGACTAGTTGTGACAAACATGGGGTGGGGATTGATGAAGTGTGACTGTGGGGGCAGGTCTCACATATGTGAGCAGCTGTGACAAACATAGGGAGGGAGTTGATGAAGTGTGACTTTGTGTGGGCAGGTCTCACAAATGTGACCAGCTGTGACAAACATGGGGAGGAGGTTGATGAAGTGTGACTGTGGGGGCAGGTCTCACGAATGTGACCAGCTGTGACAAACATGGGGAGGGGGTTGATGAGTGTGACTTTGTGGGGGAAGCTCTCACTAAAATGTGACAAATGAGGGGTGAAAAGATGAAGTTTGAGTGACATAATTTATGGATGGCCCCTGAGTGGTATTAACATAACAAAATCTTAGAACTAAAGTTTTTTCTGTCCTATTTGAGGTTAAAGCTTTAAATCCTGTACAGCTATAAATTAAATTGATGTGTTTGTTATTAATGTAATGGAAATTCTTAAATTATTTTTCTAGTGTAAGAAAACATCTTAACTATCAATCTTTTGTACCGTTATATTAGTATGTCTGTTTTAAAGAAGTTAAACATCTATAACTAGTACATCTTTTAGACACTTCAAGTTCAAACATATGAAAATGCTCATGTATAAAAATTTGCCATAAAAGCCATGTGATAGACATCACTTAAATGGGATCTTGGTATAGTATGTACATAGAAAAATCATTTTTGAACTAACTACAAAATATAAGCCTAGTTAATTTATAACATATAATAAAATACCATATTAAAATATATGAGTATATCTAAAAAAATTAAAATATATGTACTTATACTTCAGATGCTAGAACTAGTTGAAATAGAAATGAGGGAAATGGTAGCAGATTTTGGTTTTGATGCACACCATGTGCCACTTATTTGTGGGTCCGCCTTGAAGGCACTCAATGAAGATGAGTCTGAATATGGTAAGTGTTATAACTTCTCATCCATTACAGTATAAATAATATTTAACAATATTCAATTTTTCATCGCCACTTTCACCCTCCATAGCTAGTAATTTTTTTTATACTCACATATCTCACATAAGGTTAGCCACAGATGCGTTACTACCCCTGAAGACTAAGATGGAATGCCTCGGAAAAGTATGTCTCCCTTACCACATCCTTTAGACCAGAACACAACAGTGTATAATACTGCTGTTTTAAGGCAGAAATAGGTGTGGCGGTGGTGCTTCCGGAGTCGAACCAGAAAGAGTTCTACCACCTTCTAGCAAATGGCTAAACCGAGTTTGATAAAACATGTTTAAGAACCAGCACCCGGAAACCTGATGTGTAACAAAAAAAAACCGCATCCAAATCGGTTCAGCCGTTTAGGAGATACGTTGTCACAGACAGATAGCAGTCAAACTTATAACACCCCTCTTTTTTGTTGGGGGTTAAATAATGTTGAACCCATTTATGACCCAAATAATTGGTTTCCGTCACAGACATAAGATGTTTATTAGACCAACAAATGTCTTCTTATGATATCTTTGAATAAAAAGATCTAATGCTAACTCACATTACATATAAATCTATACTAATATTATAAAGCTGAAGAGTTTGTTTGTTTGTTTGAACGCGCTAATCTCAGGAACTACTGGTCCGATTTGAAAAATCCTTTCGGTGTTAGATAGCTCATTTATCGAAGAAGGCTACAGGCTATATATCATCCTCGAAACTTACGCGGGTGAATCCGCGGGGCGCAGCTAGTTAACCAATATAAGCAAAATATTAATAAAGATTATTGAACCATTACCCCCGTTGCCAAATAATAGTGACAGAGACAAAACAAAATGTTCAGAATGTTTTAGTCTCCTATTTGGTTAACCAATTGTCTTTATTTTTTTTTTGTTTAGTAGTAGTAGTGTGAAGTAATAATTGGTAGCTATTGATGAACTTTACTTGAATACAACCAACTTTGCTGTATGGATAAGGAACTCGACATATTGTTTGATACACAATCTTCTTTAAAAATAAAATTTTAGCACATAAGTAATTAATTTATTACATACTGTTTTTGTAAATTAACCAATGATATAAATAAAAAGCATAAATGTTGTTCATGCCTATAATTGGCACTCATACTAACTTGTGTTTGTAAAAGTTAATTTAATAAATGTGTTGTGTGTATTACTGTTGGCATGTAATAAAATATAAATAAATAAACTTTTAATTATTAATAGAAAAATTAAAATAATTGGGATAACTTATCATTATTGTCCATATTAGCCCATCAAAGTGGACAAAAACTTATAAAATAAAGTTAAGTTATAGTATATACCTCGTTTTTTTAATTGAATTTTTAAAATAATTTCATAGCATTTCCTTAAACCAAAGTCTGATGATTACATGGATTCATCTGGTTGGTTGAAATGGTTAAAGGATCTTTATAACAATTTCAATTAAATAAGATGGTCATTCAAGACTTCTATTGTCTAAGTTTTGATCAAAATTTTGTATAGAAATTGAAAATTATAAAGATACTTGAAAGAAAATTATAAAGATTGCTTGAAATAATTTCCAGGCGTGCCGTCAATAAGGAAACTTCTAAACACAATGGACACATACATACCACAAATCGTAAGGGATATATCATCACCATTCCTTATGCCAATAGATAACGCCTTCACTGTACCGGGGAGGGGAACAGTGGTTGTTGGGACATTAAAAAGGGGGACAATGAAGAAAAATGATGATGCTGAATTAATGGGATTTGGTTTTAATATTAAGACGACGCTATCTGATATTCAGATATTTAGGAAAAGTGTTACTGAGGTAAGTTATTCAAAATTTGACTTTGAATAAATGGCTTAAGCAGTAATGTAGATATAAGAGCAAAATAAATCTTTTTGTGCGGTAAAAATCATGTGTTCTTACTGATGAGTTGCCACTGTCGTCGATTTATCCGCTACCCGTTATTACTGCTGGCCTCCAGTCTTCTCATACGAATAGATTATAAAATACATTTTAGCCAATTATGTTAGCCAATGGTGATTAATGTACAGTTTATACTGTACCTTATTCGCAGGGGTGGCGTTCCGCTCATATGCCCCGAATGACCAGAAGTACTCAAAAAACACTGACGAGCTTTCTAAAGGCGCGGACTCTGTTTAATTGTATTATCATACACACTACATTTCGCACAACTGCGGATAAATAAATTTTACAATACAAGTATATGGTCATACTTTTTTACCTGCGAATACCGAAAGGGCGAATACGTGAATAAGGAGGCTTCAATTTAGGTTTCATCTCGATGTTTCACCTCCAAATTTTTTGATATATATATCGTACGTGTGATATCTATTCGAAAAATGTGAGCATTCGAACCTCAGGTCTCTAGCGTGAGAAACCTAATTTATAACACGTATATGATTATTAAACATGTACGGAACGAATAATTTTAGATGGGCTACAAATAATTTCCACTTGGGTTGGGGAGGAGACGGTTTGACCCAGTCGACAAGCTTCAAAATATTGATACTAAAAAAGACTACTTCAAATCAGATCTTTGAAGGTGGTAGAGCTCTTTGCGGTTCGACTCCGGAAGCACCACCGCCACACCTATTTTTGCCTTATAACAGCAGTGTTATGCGCTGCTGTGTTCTGGTCTGAAGGGTGTGGTAAGGGAGACATACGTTTCCGAGGCAATCCATCTTAGTCCTCAGAGGTAGCAACGCATCTGTGGCCAATCTTAGGTGAGACTGATCTTACCTGGAGTTGATTACATATGTCCATGGGCGGCAGTAGCTACTTACCATCAGGTGGGCTGCATGCTCGTTTGCTACTTCAGTAAAGAATAAAGAAAACGCTGAAATAGGTGGGACAGTGGTAGTTCCGGAGTCTCACAAAAGACCCTAAAAACTTTCGAATTTACATTTCCATTGTATCACTTCCAGGCCATAGCTGGTGATAACGTAGGCGTCCTATTGCGAGGTTTGAAGCTTAAATCTGTAGAAACTGGAATGCTTCTATGTGCAGCAAGGAGTGTACAACTTAGTAATCACTATAAAGCTAAGGTAATTCAAATGTTCTAGATTTTGTTAAACATTTTTTTGAATATATATTTTTATCGTTACCGACTGACGCGACAGATTATTAAACAATCCATTCTTTAAATATCGGTTAATCATAAATAACTTACATCGAAAATTAAATCTGATAACCTATAGTATTAATTTCTGTGGCCATTTCCCGCAAGTTATAAAGAGATGGCGCCACTAGGATTCTGAATCGCGCTATCGAAGTATTATTAAAATGTTGCATATAAACAAGCTCTGAACTGAGATGGCATCTATCATCATCTAGTTTGGTGGGAGAACTCCTTATGTACACTTAAATTCGAAATACGATTATTAAATGTTTTAACAATAAGTAGTGAAATGGTGTGTGAAGTATTTTTGGTGGGGCTATGTAAAAGATGAAATTTTCAAAAGTAAATCGACAATATTGAAAAAATTACAACAGCAATTGAAGTGATATTACCCACTTGAGAACAATACAACGCAATAGAAAAAATATTAACTAAACAGGTTGGTATTAAAGGAAATTGTTCTTATTTTGTACATTTATTGTAAAACATTCAACTGCTCTAAATTAGAAAAAGAACTCTTATTTATTATAATAACTATAAATATTAGAAAAAGAATTATTAATTTGAATTAGAAAAAGAACTCTTATTTAATACTAATAAATGAGAGTTCTTTTTCTAATTTAGAGCAGTTTAATGCTTTAATTAAATGTATATACACAAGTATATATTTATAATTTAGTATCTATATTATCAATTAACACCTGTCGCAAATTTTCCAACCGGGTACCGAAATAAAAAATGGTAAAAAAATAAAAAAAATTGCCCTATTAACTTTTATTTTTAAGAGGTGCAATAAAGAAATAAATAAATTCAAATTAATATCTTAAAATATTTTCAGATTTACTTCCTGTCGAGGAGTGAAGGTGGGAGGAAGAAACCGGTGTTCTCAAAGTATTCACAACAGATGTTCAGTGGAACTTGGAATATTGCGTGTAGAGTAGATTTAGGTAACATATTTCCTATAATTAACTATCTGGTACCGTATGGAGTAGGTTATGTATGTTTGAAGGTGGTAGAACTCTTTGTGGTTCAACTCCGGAAGCACCGCCGCCACACCTATTTCTGCCTAATAACAGCAGTGTTATGCGCTGCTGTGTTCTGGTCTGAAGGGTGTGGTAAGGGAGACATACTTTTCCCAAGCATTCCATCTAAGCATCTGTGGCTAACCTTCGGTAAGACCTGATCTTACCTGGGGTTGATTACAGATGTTCATGAGCGGCAGTGGCCACTTACCAACAAATGGACTGCATGCTCGTTTGCAACATTCAAATTATAAAAAAAGAAGTTTGAGTAGCAAATAAGCATACAGTCGACCTGATGATAAGTGATCACTGCCGCAAATGGAAATCTGTAAGCAACTTCCAATAGAACAGGTTCTATCTCAAGTCAATCACAGATGCGTTGCTACTCCCGAGGATAAAGTGAACCGCCAACCACACCTTCCAAAGAATCGTAAGAACTGCTTCACGCTAGAAATAAGTGTGATGGTCGTTCCTCTCTGGTCGAAACATGATCTATGTAGCGAAGGCGTTACAGGTGAAGGTACCGGGTTCGATCCCCGGCCAGACATATGTAAATGTTAAATTTAGATTTATGTTTTAAATCTAAATATTTGTGTCTGGGGAGAATCACGACATAAGAATCATAGTGCTTACTGGGTATGTGAGTAAATAAATTAATTTAAGGAATAATACAAAGAAAAGTTGCAAAATATTGAGTCTTTGGAAAATTATAAAAATTTCATTGCTTCTTCTTACGTCTTCTCTTTCGTTCTTACAGAACCATCGATGGAAATGCTAATGCCGGGCGACCACGCGGATGTATACCTTACTCTATTAGAGGGAATGGTGATGGTAGAAGGTCAGCCGTTTACCATCCGTGAGAACAACGTGACGGTGGCCACCGGTATCGTGACGGAAACACTTCAGTCTGTAGACGTGCCTAGAGGAAAGTTAGGGAAAGTCGAGTTGAATCTTGTACAGTGATAGCCGCTTTTGCCCACTGTTGGGATTTCGGAATGAAAAGAGTGTAATCAAGTGTGGATACACCTTTATGAATGTTTGTACATTGACATAAGTATATTAGTGATTCGATTTGAGATTCTTTCATAAACAGGTTGATATCTTTTTCTACAACATAAAAGCAAGGGATAAATAATTTCTTATACGAATATAACTTAAAATATCCAGATTATTGGAACCACGTTGCAAAGTTAGTTGGAGTCGTTGTCAACTTAACACGTTCAGTGCCAACGACTCGCCTTGCGAGTCGTCATAAATTTTGTTCATGTGCTGACGACTCGCCGGGCGAGTCCAATGTTTTTCGCCAATATTTCCTAAACGCGTATTTTTTACTGAAATTCAAAGTGTAGACTTAATAAACGCTAATATGAACATTTACACGGTGGCTCGTATTTACGACTAATAAATAAAAAAATATAATTCTTTGAACTCGCTAGGTGTGTTCACTGGCGCAGGTCCTCAACCTTTTAATTAATGATTAAATTATTTATTATTAAAGCTGACTATGTACTATGTACTAACTTTGGTTTTGGAAAAAAATATAACGATAGTAATTAAATTCCGATTCGAGATAATTTCTTTTTTTTTTTAATTCTTGATAGGCCGGCGTTTGACCGCAATCTCACCTGATGTTAAGTGATGATGCGACCGTATCATACCTGTCTAGATGAAGTACCTAATTTCTGAATATTTTTTATTTATAAATTAATAATGTTTTACCTACGAGTTTCAATATTATCCAGAAGTGTAATTAACGTAAGAAAGCGTATTTTTTTGTGTCAATATTTTGATTGATAGGGATGTTTTAGGGAGTTTCTACTCTACTCTTTCATTAGTAGCTTTTGTAAAGTATATTAGTAGCTCTTGTAGAGTAGCTCTTGGAAGGTGAAACCAGATTTCATAGAAACTCTTGCCTCGTCCTTTGTCAAAATATCTGTCAGATATGAGCTACTTGTAACTTATCTGGAGGTGGTGAAACCGGAGATCAATGTCGCCCACCGCTAATCGGCGGAAGAAACTAAACTAACACGCGAGGCCCACCCATGGGTGGTTTAATTTCAAACTCTAATACTTAAACCAAGGATAAGTCAAAAATATCCGGTCCTACAGTCTTAGCGAACACTGCAATAGTTCAAGAAAAGACAAAAATATTTTCTTAATAATTGAATATTAGGCAATTTTAGAATGCAATTTTAAATCAATTTTATATACGCAACTATAAAAATGCAAAACTTAACTTTAAAAACAGAATTTTATCAAAACATCCCTGTCATATGACAATTCCTACATAAATTACGAAAGAAACTTACCTCCTTTTTATTTGATGGGTTTTTAGCCATGTTTTTACGTAGAAATACACTAAACACTTTTTATATAGATATAAACGTTGTGGAGACTGCGACGGCTACAATAATAACAAACTGTTATGTTTAACTAAATATTATGTCAGTGAACTCGCCTAGCGTGTCCATTTAATATGTATGTAGTGCCGGAAACTCGCCTGGCGGGTCCATGGTGAAATATAGGCGGCACCTCAGAAGGAATTAACAAAATCGTATTGGCATTGAACATGATAATCAGCGGAGCCAACACATTGTAGTATACCTCACCGTTTGGCCTCTAAACTTTAGCTTGGCGATACATGTGTCGACGTCTGCGAATTTCAGCCGTTTAGCTAGAATTTTTTGTGGCTCTCGAATTAAATAGACGTCTATAGGTGACAGTGACCACATACCAACAGACATATTTCAAGATTTCTTTTCAATTAAAATATTCGACGATATAACAAGTAGCAAGGCTGATAAAATGCCAAGGGTACGTTATTTTTAACTACATGTTCAAAGTATATGAATAGTAAAAATGTAAATACCTGTACTAATAAATGTGTAAATGTCGATCAACATGTATATAATATTTTGTAATTGTAGTATTAATACGAATTAATAAATGAGATAATTGTTAATGAGATTTAGTTTAATTCTCAAATTTCTTTTTGATTATCCACTCATTCCAATACTTCATTCTCTATATTAACAACTATTTGACAAATTATTATTGTGATTCTTAAACTACAACATACATACATACAAAGATTAAACACTAATATATATTTGTATATCTTTGAACAGATCGATACAATTTTACTTTAAATAACATTCGTTTTAATTTTTTTTCATTGAAATATCTACTTTCTATGCTTTATGGTTTAAACTAGGCTATATAGTCTGTATAAAGTATGTCTATATACTTCTCAGTATTTATAGACTGTAGTCAAGAGAACTTTATCTACGGTTCACGTATCACCATTTTTTTTTCAAACCGTAAACTCAAAAGAGGGTAGAAATAAAACGGCGTAAATATTTTCATCATTATATATATTTTGTCAGAAGGTAATTAATACAGTGCCAAAACAGTAACAAATCATTAGTAAGAGAAAAAAAACGACTGCGTCTAGCATGTACTACTGAATATTGAGAAATAGACGTACCCTAGCGATCTTACGTATAAAAACATTAACACATCACAATTTTTGGACAAACAATTGGCTTTGTGCAATACGTTGTATTGCCGGGGATACTACCGGGTTCCCGGGGCTGTACCTAGTACCTACAACTAGATTTAACACCGATACGTCGAACGGACTGTAATCGCTATTTTTGAGGGTAGCTATGTGCAACGAAGCGAAAATATTAGCTTTTCAAATTTCAACTATAAACACGACACAGAGATTCATTCAAATCTTCATAGATAAATGAAACAGAACATTTTCTGCTTTAATACCAATTATCTAAATTCGAGATGGATTTACACATTATAACTTAGACGGCCAAAAAACTAGAGTCCGAAGCATAGACAAGCTTACACTTTTTAATTTTGAATGCCCTTAGACTACACATACTTTGAGCCCAGATTACTTTTACATTTCATACATTTTGCTCATAACTACCCGCATATAATACTGCGCAGAGCAGACTACTACCGTTGACGCGTAATTTGACCCTATAACCAATGACCTGTCCCGAAAACATTTAATTTTAGCGATTTGAAAGATTTTGAATGACAGCGTGAATACAATATTCACCAATCACAAAGGTTTCGAACTTCAATTTTGACAAAAAAAAAAGAAAAAAAAACTAGAACCAATTACTGATATTGTTAAGGAAATTTATTTTAATTATAACGTAGATCCTCTATTGTTACGTTTATTATCCCCTATACATTTCTTGTTGTAATTTAGGTTGATTTACCAGCGTAGAATGATTATATTTATAAAGTAACAGACGCGTTGCCATTCCTTAAGAGTCCTCAAGACATTCTTCGCACTTCTCATGTTTAATATTCAGGAGAATATAAGATAATTTTCTTATTATTCTTTTCGATTCAAAACATCAATCATCTACATATCAAAAATAGGTGTGACGGTGAATATACTGAATGCCAACAAACATTGCATTAGACCGTAGCGCCATCTATATATGTCTTTGCGTCCAAATATTTCTTTTTTCTTACGAAACACATAAATTTTAGGTCGTCAGCTTCAAAATACTCGCAAATCGCTAATAATAAAAGATTTGCATTTTCAGTCTACCGTGAATTCGCCATGCCATAATCCTAAACATTGATCACATAGATACGTGTAAACATGGTTCCTAACACGAAGACTCGAGACGTACTGTGAGAAAATATTTCGATTAACATCAATTATAAGAACATACATATCAATTATATTCCATTAAAAACTTTCAGCTATCAGCGTGAACGAACTACACTTATCGATTTAAACATTACTCCTTGGTCCAAATGCTTGAACTTGGCATTTTTCGAAATACTATTTAATTAGCTCTTTAAAAAACACTTCTTTTGGATTTTTTTTCGTTTTGTATTTGTTTCGATATTGCACGTCGTTATTTTTCAAAATTTCCTATAAAGATTTTACTGAAACACAATTAAACATTATTAAATTGAAAACGTCTTCAGCCCTGTAAAGAATTCTAATATTACTGAATTGTATTTAATTGAAAAGTTTTGAACTCTGTAACGCATTATAGTATTATTGAATTTTATGTAATTGAAACGTCACGAGCTGTGTAACGCATTCAAGTATTAATTAATTTTATGTTTTATTAAATTTTATGTAAATAAAATGTCTCGAGCACTGTAATGCATTCTAGTATTATTGAATTTTATGTATTATAATTGAAATGTTTTGTTATGTATGTAAATTTTATGTAATCGATTTCTTGCTCTATAGCCAAGCCAACAGTCCCGTTCGTTCAATAGACTTGTTTTGAAATTATCATTATATTAAAATAATGACGTGCAAAATCGTATTATCACATAAAACACTTCACATCGATACCGAATTAGTTATAATAAGCTCGTTAAAGATACAGTTACATTAAATTGTATTACTCATTTAGTATTAAAACCGTCCAAGTGTCATAAACGGACAGATAAAAGGATATTTCATTACATGAGGTAAGGACTAGCGAATTTAAACATTCATTCGTCTAAAACATCTTACAAATATCAGTTTGCCTACAAAGCGTTGTTAAAACTAACAAATAACAAGAAACAAGTATAAAATAAAAATATAATGCATTTTCAAAAATACAAAATTTCCAACTGTTTAAGTGGCAGTGTGCGAGTAGACGAAATGCTAGGCGAAGACTAAGTGTTACACCGAAAGCCATTAAAATTACATATTTATATTTAGAAAAAACTGTTCTAATGAAATCCATACAAAATTCCAAATTCAAGTACATTTAGGCTATGAGTACAAAAGTTGAATTGGAAATCAATTTCAACTTATAGGATACAAAGTTATACCACAGCGAACATTAGTACGTATTTGTATATGGAACTTGATTTCATAATTCAAATAATATAAACAGTAGCAACCGAACGTTAATTAAAGCTATTTGAATTAAGAAGTCAAATTTTACACTTAATCGCTTTATAGACCCCTATTACAACAAATACATAAGTGATAAATAGTGTCCAGAGGGAAACTTGATTATCAGTTTAGTGCTACATAAAGTATTAAGGCGATGAGCTCTATTAAATTGTATGGAAACATTAAAATACCATTTATATTAACAATAATATCAATATTATATTGTAATAGGAGCCTAACTGATACAAGTACAAATGTTATAAAAATATGTCAAATGTTTTGAACAAATTAAATTATGTCGTACCTGTTTCATGAGAATACATAGTTACCGTAAAATTCAAATTAGAAAAAATCATTCACTTGAAAAATAATGAGTCAACACTGTCACTTACAACTTAAAAGTAGAAATACATTATTGGTGTCAAGAAGGGAATAGCACCACAATAAAAAAAAACTTACTATTATACGTACGTACGTTATACGTATGTCTAGAACAAATCCACAGGCGTTCAATCAATGCCAGAGAGAAAACAAACAGTAAAATAAAGTATCCCAGTGCTATATAACATGAGTTTTTAATACTTGTGCACCCAATGCGACAAAAGTACACGTATATCTCAATAACGTCCAAGGGATACGACAATTTACGACAAACCCTTGAATGTTTTTGCCAGATACGTGATCCGACGCATGCCGTACTTACACAGTAGTTACAATGTAAAAAACTTAATTCATCGACACTTACAACTATAAAAATATTTTAGAAATTCTCACTTACATTTAAGAGGAACTGGCAAAATAAATCCTGTATTTTTCCATCAACTCAATTAAATACAAAATAACCAGATTTTGGTCCTCACGTATCAAAAATTCATGATGCCATTCCTATAAATTGGACATACTGTATGCGAACCGGTGAGTAGCAAAAATATTAGTTAACACTATACGCACGCTAAACAACGGCTTCAAAATATATTAAATCCACTAAATACCCAATAGAAAACTGCCTAATGTTACGGCGAAACCTCGTAGAAGCGACGTTAAACTTAACAAACTAAATACAGTAAGATTATAAACCGTAGTGGTCGATCCAACGAGCGCCGTCGGCGACTGGCTCACACCTTATCACAATAGATTCCCTTTAAAGCAGGACGACCAAACTTATTGTCCTTACTCATTCCACTATAAATACTAACACTTGCAACTAATTGAAACATCCCTATAGCTTTATCAACGTACACCGCAACTCCTTAGTATAAAAACAGTGATTAAAACTTTTTATTAGAATAGAGTATTTGTGCATACGAAATATTGGCGCCCAACGCGGGACCCTAACAACTAACGCTCATAAGACATCGAAATCGTACCGAACGATTAACTAACCAACATCGCACATCGAGTTAAAAGGACACATAGATTATTATGCTATACATATTAACAGTTACAATTTGTTCTACACGAGAATTCATTAACCATGCGCGGTTATCGTTGACATGTAACTATCAGATTCTTACTAAAAGCTTAGAGCCATAGATATGGCAAATGCCATTATTACCTAACTCGTCCTAACTGGCAACGATACCTATCGACACCATTTAAACAAATAGCATCGTTTATAATAGATTAAAAACATCAACTACGATACACATCTTGCGGAAATAACTATCTATAGAGTGAGTTATGAATATTTATATCGTAACCACACTTTTCATTTTCTATTTTTTTATATCCATTCGTAAATTATTATCAAATTCGATAAAGCTCTATTATTGATCCGTGTTCTCTTAAATTAGCTCTCAGAGTGAGTCCGAGAGAAGCCATCTGCATTAAGGAACCAAGTTTATAAACTAACTCAAAACTAACCGGACTCTTCGTTCGTAGACGTTCAACATCCGTGATAAAAAATAGGGTCACTCAAAACTAATGATAATTTAAATTAAAAGAGAACCATTTCCAGTCTTGCTAAAGGTACATCACCTAAGCGCATTCTAAAAAAACCTAGCTGATCACACTAGAAGTGTCACATATTTGTACATTCAGGATTTGAGGAGCAAGTAGCTATTGTAAGTGATAGATTGCCAACTTTAGCAATTGGTGAATGTCCTAAAAGAAAAGGGACATAATATACCTCCTTGCACGACGCCCGAAGTCTAGATTCACTAAATATCAAGTTTCTAGAACATTGGCTAATATAAAATTAAACAAAAAACATTAATTCACTATACGAAAATTACCCATGCATTTCCACTAACTACAAAACTAGCGTTCATAAAATTTCTCTTAGATAAATATAATATGCAATATTTGTCGGTACCGTGTTAAGAAAAATGTTTATAATTAGGCATATTAGACGGAATTGAGCAATTGGTAACTGTTAACGATACGAATACTGAGAAGCAAATTGTAAATAAACCATGCCCACTTGTCCGAAGTTGCAGGAAAAACTCTTTCGATGAAATACCGATTATGAAATCAACAGTCGAAAACACAAAAGGAAAAAGAAATGCAAGCGATTGATTGCTTTTTGAAGTTAGTCATCAGAATAAATTTCTAAAAGATACAGAAGAGACGATCAATCGAATTGACGACATTGACGTCGTCACATTCTACATGTCCTTGATAACCCAGACTAAGATAAGAACGATAAGATTATACATAATAAAATACGTTTTAAACGCAAAGATAAAATTTACAATGTCAGGTAGGAAAAGTCGAAAGTTATCTCCCTGCAACTCAAGACACGCGAACAAGATGTATTGTGAAACAACACTTGAAATTGAACCCGGTAAGGCGACGAAAGCTGCAAGTGTTGTAATAAATCTCAAAACACGGTACCAATTTAAATTTAATAGTGTGCTGACCAAATTTACGTAACCTTAACATCAATTTTGGCCCGTAGATCACGTCTACAATAAATAAAACTGTTTTAAAACATTCGATAGAGACTATTTGGTTTATCTATCATTCAATATAAAGATGGTCAGCACACGCAATATATACGCAGGACGAATGATAACAATTAGGAAAATTTTTCGAACATTTTTCACTTAACATTTAATATATTGACGACACGAGCCGTCGATAAGCGTTCGAACATTGGCATTTAAATTAAGTACTGCAACAGTTTTGGTATTTTTAGTCATATATACTTCACGTATTGGACTAAAGGACATTTTATAATATTTACAATAAGGTTATATCACACGTTATACTTACAAAGATATGCTGTTTTAAGCGTTGGTCGAGTAGGAGTTCAGAAATAAGTTTTTGTTCATCACGTTACAATTATATTAGAACGATTTACAAATAGTTTTAAGGTAGACAGTGTAAAAATAAATGTTAGAGGGTAATCTCGGTTTGAGATGGGTTCGAGAAGCGTGAATGAATGTCGGTTGTGTAAAGACTCGTGACAGAGTGACTTATAAGGCGCCTTTAGAATTATAATGACATAAGTGTAAAATCGTGAAATGTATGTCCATGGAAAACGTTAAAATATCCAATGCAACATTATTGGATTTTCAGTATTCCCACGACAGTAAGTCGTGGGAATACTGCAAATCCTGTCAAATGGAAGTATCAATGATGAAACTAAAAGGAAATTGAAAGCAAAATGCATTTTTGATTCTAAAAAATTTTCACTTATGTAATTGCATGGTTGCAATGTAATTGTATGGCATATAGTTTAAATACACGACAAATTAAATAACATGAAAGTTAAGATTTCCAAAATTCGAAGAGTAAAAATATTTGATATTAATCTTTAGTTATCTTATTTACTGTAATTTTTAAAATTTAATTTTTCTGACCCTGTCACGGATCTTGTCACTGAAAAGATTAGGATAGAAAAATGCATCAAGGGGAAGCTTAAACTATGCAATTTTTTCAAAATTCAATGGACGGAAGGGACAATTTTGAGCCAACACAAATTCGGGCATAGTACCGACTCAATTCGAGGCGTTGCATTAACTAGCTAAAGGTTTCTTTCAGAACTCACAGCCATCTTGGTTATTAAAGCTGTTTTATTTATGAGAGCAGATTGCGTTTTATCAAACCCTATCAGAAAATTCAAAACTAAACATAGTTTTAAATTGAGAATTTTATCATCAATTCCCTGGGGAATGTAGTTATTACAATTAAATTCCCTTCCACGGATAAGTTATGCTAATAAAATTTTACGCAAATGAAATTTTAAAACTGTATTTCAATAATTATAAACTTTACTTTTTTCAAATTCTCCATTTGCATGCACCGAGAAGATTTGAATTATAATAATTAAAAAAATAAATAAAAAAAAAACAGTTTTTATTTTAGATAACCTAACAACACAAGAATTTTTAACTACAACTAATATATAACATAATTTTATTCGTATAAAATCACCAACAATTATTTCATTCAACGGTTATCTAACACAACAAACTTCACTCAATCGCAAGTGAATAAAAAAATTGCAGCTTATTATGAGAAACATTATTTTTAATCAAATAATAGCAACTCTTTATGAGAAACATTATTTTTAATAAAATAATAGCAGCTCTTTATGAGTTTTTTTTATAAAAAAAATAGCAGCTATTTTTGAGTAACGTTTATTTTTTATTTATAGGCAACGCCCCAATCGGTACGGTCTAATAGAGGCATATTGTGGCACAATTGATTGACACATTTAACTATGCATAGAAAAAATATAATATATATTCGTATGGTATGGTAGTAGCAAGCCTTATCAGTTCATAGCCATTCTAGTCCATTATGATCGCGATAAAATCTATGTAGGTAAATAATATTAGGTAAATAAATTAATCTGTGTCATAGGAAAAAAATAAATAAATAAACAGATAATTTATATTAAAACAACAACCTTTTGGCGGTTCTAATGGAGTTGGTGCTACGTGAAATATGAGAATGGTTATTCCAAAAAATAACAGTTGAATATAATTTGAGGGGTAAATTTTAACATCGTTAATTTTAAAATAATTTAAATAACATCGCTATACTATAATATTAATTAGACATAACTTAGAATATAATTGCATAAGCGTTTGAGAATAAAGAAAAATGTCTGCATGTGGTTTTTATACTCTTTACTTGTTATATTCATTCATTCGTTCAATTTATATTTTAGTCGTACATTTAGTTCATGTCTACTTTTAACAACTTTCAAACAGAATTTCTGACTGTTAAATTAATAAGACTTTTCATATTTCACATAGCAAAACTTCCCTGCGATGAAGCAGAGCCAAAACTAATTCTTAGAACATAAAAATATACAGAAGCATCGTACGATTCGTCTATCTGCATTTTTGTATCACAAATTGGCACATATTATTATCCCATTGATTCAATTCTAATAAAATTATGAGATTTTTTCTACCAAAAATAAATATGGATTAATTATGTTACATAAATTATGTATATTTACATAACAAAATTAGTATTATATCAGCAGTGACAAAATAGACACATATTTCAATGTCGTACCGCGTGGAACAGAAAAACGCAACAGCTACATTGATTTATTAGTGGACGCATTCTATATTTTCTATATTCTAAGAGCCAAATAAATATTCCCCTAAATTACACATGCATATAATTTGATTATTTGAACACTGTAAGTAATTGCACGTATAGTATAATTTCGCTAAGCAATAATCAAAATCTGAGTGGGATACCTATGAAAATATGGCAACAACGGGAAAAGGTGAAATAAAACGTCCAACAATACGAACGTTACAAATTATAACTTCATTAAATTAATAACTAATCACTAAAATTTGCTAAGAAACTAAAAAAAAATATATTAACAATATAATATTATTGTGCTAAAAATATTATTTTTTTCCTTTTAGAACTTGAATATATCTTTGACTACATGCTAAAATCGAAGTGCGAATCGATTGTACTAACTTTTAATATTATAGTTTAAATACGTCATAATGGAAGCATTACATTAACGGGGTTGGTTGGTACGTTCAGTGGGATGCTCACGTGGCTGTGACGGTAACGCGGAAACCTACAACTACACTGAAACCACATCGATAACGGGCCATCCGATTACTGGTGGGACACGATCATCTCTTTCAACTATATCGACTAACAAATCCATTGTTGGTAATGTATGGAAACTAAGTTACATGTAACATTACTTTTGACAAATTTGACAAGTGATACTTTGATATTCTCCAAATTTCTATACTTAAAGAAATATACTAGAGATATAAAGAATAATTTTACTATAATGATAACTGTGTTTTTTATCACAATCTAATATTATCACAATCAATCAATTAATAACGCCTTACCCCCCACCGTTGAGGTAGAGGACATGGAAGGGTCCATGTCCTCTACCTCAACGGCTGGCAATACTCGAGAAGTTAAATCATGTGTCAAATCTATGACTGCCATATTTATGACGTCATATTTTTCAGTTTTTCATGAGTATCTAAAAGACAAGAATTCAGACCTTCAGAACTAAATCACAAGAAAAGTAAAATCAATACAAAAAAATTGATAACATTAAGATTCAGATAATCGTGCCCCTCCGTACCCCTCTTTCGCCGGCATATAACGGCAAGATATCAAACAACAGAATCCTAGTCAAATCACACAAGAGCCTAAACTAAGTTTGGCCTCACTTTAGGCCAAGTTCAAATAATACTTTAAGAAAACCGGTGCTACGGTGCGTTTAACACATTTCATTAACTAGTGACAATGGTTTTAATCGAATAGACTTTTATTAGCTACTAAAATTATTAACCACTGACTAAGTGACTAAATAGACCCCTAAATATGACGTTTAGGCAAACGAGCACAAAACGATTCGTAGGTTCAAGTGAATCGATGACAAAATATAATAACGGGAAATCGTTAGATTTAGAAGTACAAAAAAATAAAATGTCAGAATTATCGTCTGTAATTAGGAGTCTATTTAATTACTTAGCCCATAATTTATAATGAGATTGGACACTCTAAAAAAAAATAATAAACGCAAGTAATACTACCAACCCCCACTACAAACTACCTGGTGATTAACAATACACGTTGAACGAAAAATAAACTCTATTGCTCAAAGAACTATCGCTTTAAAGACAAATAATAAAATAAAAACTTCAAAGAAACGAAAATCAACAATCGGAAACAACGTTTACGCATAAAATAATTGTACAATCGCTTTAACTTTAAAATGCATGCACGGTTGAATTTTAAAATTAGAAAAAGGCACTTAACAATTTTAAAATTTTAAATATAAAAAAAATACAGCCATTTTTTCAATTCATTCTTTTTTTTTTGTAATTAAATGATTCGTATTTAACGGTTTCGTCATATAAAGTATAATCATAAGGGTACCTATACACGGCTATTACGATCAAAACAACGTGTGTACATACTTACACGTTAGAAGTTATACTTCTTTAAATTATAGAGATATTGCTCGTTTATTTTCACTTTAAAAAGAAAATCATTATTTAAATATATTAAAGGTGGTAAAAACGCAATAAACAAAAAAAAGAAGACAGTGTTATGTAGTATGGAAATACACTTAATACTTTAATACAACGTAAATCTGCTATTATTTGTGTAATTTCCGTCGATTGCACTAAAAATAACTCAGCAACGTTTAAAGAAGTGTAACTCCATTAGATGTTCCTTAAAACTAACAAGAAAAAAGTGGAAAAATTTAAACACTAAGTAGTTTTGGTTTCGGGCTGCCTTTATGTGGCAGTGTAAATCAGCTTTGTGCACCGTTTAGAGGAATAATTAATTATATAAAAAATATATTAAAGCGTCTTCAAAAGCTTATTGAATAATTATTTAAGCGCGACTGTGTATATTTATGTATTAATCAATCCATTTAAATGTTATATGAACGATTGCTATGGACACATAGAACGTTTAATATTGAGAATATTTTATACTGTATTAACTAAAACTAATCTAGTATATGAGGAACTGACTATTATTTTATGTTATAAACATTGGAAAATCTATCTTTACGAATGAGCCTTTCTACTTTTTTGCATTATCATTAGAAATATTGTCTATTTCGCTTTAATACTAATACAATAACTGGAACCGAAAATATATATTACAAAATTTTTGTTTAGACAAAGAAAGACTATATCAAGTTATAATCACATTTTGAAATACAGAATTAATGTGACAGAAGTGCCTAAACTCTCAACAAATATTTTCGATTTCAGTTACGATAAAAGTTTAATAAAAATCTTAAACCTATTGAGTTAACAATGATATAGCAAAATAGCTGCAGTATTGGTGATATATAAGCAAATCGTACGACAAAATATGTTACCCGTTAAATATGCATTATAGTCGAGTGCGTAAGTCTAGCCGGTACTAAAAAGCGATATATAAATGTTAATTCCTCTGTTAAAAAAATTCGGCAACAAAGTAAAAAGGCTCAAAACACCGACCTACAAAACACTAAGCCGTATCATAGCGTTGTGAGAATATATGCTACAATACAAAAGTTAAACCGAAAACAGACGACCCAAAAACCCGTCTAAGAAAGCAACAAACACCCTATCTAGTATAAACGAAGGTCCAATTCAACGAATCACTGGATCCCTTACCGCCTATTATATAAATCGCAACCAATTCATTAAATAAATAGAGTAATACTTAACACTAATAGTTAATAACTTCATTTCATATACTTTTTTTCTATTAGATGCACGAAACTTGATATATTAAAATAGAATCAACTAGTATTAACGTAGATATACATCACATTTTAAAAGTTCCATCAGTTTTGGTGTGAGCTGATATATTATTTCTTTATTTTACGCATTCGATGGATATCAGACTATTGACTAGAGTCTACGCATAAATATTCCGAATCAATTTTATACACCACCTTAAAAATATAACATTAATCCAAGCAAGTTTGTTAAATTGATAACGTATTCAGCAAAATTGACACAGTAGACGTGTATGATTGAAACGAGGAAATAAGTGGCGTCGCCTACATTATAATCGCCCTAAAATACAATAACTATACGTAAAAAGAACTGGCCAATAAATTGTCAACAATCACAACAAACACGCTTCAATGCAATCATCTGATATCTTATCAGGTACTCAACTGTTTTAACAGATCAAATTTGTTTAGAAAGAAATATCGCTCACACCAATAAAAAATATTTGGCAAGTATTAGTTACTATATACCTAGCCAATATCCGAATGTCACAACGAACAAACGCCATGTAACATATTTATACATGGACAGTATAAAGAGACATAAAGAGAACGCTTTGGAATACTCTAAGATATTCTATCATACTCAACAAATGTTTTACAAATTTCAATTCTAATATTTTTTCAGTGCTTCATTAAAAAACGACATTTACGCTTTGATGTGTGTTTATTTTTTTTAAGTGCTATCTTAACATGGTGGCATTTTACACGAAATCTACGAAATCTCCAAACGTGATTTTTTCAAAATTGTAAAACGAAATTTGTTCAGTTTGATTATGAAAATCCCAGAGCGTTTTAAGTTCCAAACGCAGTTATTCCACTAGTACGATATAAAAACCGAGCCAAGCGCTAATAACACAATTATTACGCAAGGTATGTTCCGGCGTACAAACTAACCTACACACATTCTACATATTTTTTTCTGTATATATCTCATATATAATAATATCTGGTCTCTGAAACCTGTGCATGTTTATACGTTCACACTTTTTATAATTATTTTTATTATAAATATTATATTATTTTGAGTTTCGTAAATGCATTGTTATTTGCTTAATTTTAAAAAGTGTAATACGTATGTATTTTATAATAATTTAGTGCTGATATGATATTTTTAATAAGGATTGCAACGACCCCTTTTTAGAATTTTCGTTTGTAAGCGTTTTTTTACATGGCAATACGGGACATCGTTATTTAAAGAAAATATAATAAATACGAACTAAAATAAATGAAAAATATAAATAATTATATAAATAAAAAAAAATACTGTAATTTTAACCTATTTAATTACGCGTACAAATATTACTTTAAAATAAATAGATAACTCATTTGTTATACATATTTCAAGCGAACCAATGACGAAAATTTAAATTATTTAAAAATACACTTTAGAATTTTTCTGTGTATTGTATAACTAATTTTAAGCCCTTAAAATTTCAAAGTGTATATTATGCGTACTTTGCAAAAAATACTTATAAGGTATTGAGGTTATTCGGTCCATGTTTCATTTATTGAAATATCTAAAAAATATCAATTATTTGAATTTCATAATAAGATTAACCGTTATTTTTTCATTGTAATCGATATTAAAATATATAACCCCGTATTGCCATCAAATATTAACCGTAACTAATGATAGAATTAATCTTAAAATTCAAGAACACTTCAGTACGTTTACTTTAGAAAAGAGGTTTTCAAGTGTTCAAATACGGTTTATCATAAATGCTATAGTAATTTTTTATCCACCATCTTGTGATAAAGTCATTTGTTCACGTATACTTTGGAATAGTCAGAAATATTTTACCTTAAATATATTCGACACTTCATTGTGTGCTTAAACTGGTTAAACACATCAATAAATGAATAATTCTCGCAATATGTCATACGAGATTTCAAGAATTTTTAATAACCTACATTATTTTATATTTATTTCTGAATCATTAGAAAAATCATAAAATTACTAAGCATATCATTAAATTTTAAATTTAAGCATGCAAAGTATTTTGTATTATCACTTTTATTCAGAGATAAAAAAAATAGATTAAATTTCCACATCGATGTAATTTTAAAATCTTTCATTTTCGTTCAAACTTACTCGTGTTTGTTGTGAATCACGAATAAGTATCAAATGATGGTAACGTACCACGGTTTCATACATAATTACGTATTATGTAGTTAGTAGTAGTAGTCAAATGTTGAAAATAGGCAACATTCGAATTTTTTTTGTTCTTTACCCTTTTATATATAAATATACAGCTTTGGCGTAGACAGTCAATATGTCATACAACAACCAGATTTAACATGAAATACGATTAGTTCTAATAAAATATTTTACTATGTGCTCGGATATCTATAAATATTTATTATATCTAGTAAAAAACGAGACAATCAGCTTATATTAACATGGACACGACATCAATAAGCATCTATAAATTTAAGTGTATTTTGAACTTTTCTTGAGTATTGGAATCACTATATAACATTTTGTTTATAAACACGACAGAATTGGCAGATATGCGTACATTTATTACAAACTAAACGGGATTACCTACCTTCCTATCATCATTCGATTATATAATGTTTACTATATTGTATCGGAATTCTCGTAACTATATGCAGAATAGAGAAAGCCTGTTATGGGTGCTTCCGTTAAAACAGGCTTTTACGATCTGTATACGGACATATAGTTCATAAGTTTCAAGTAACCTCGATCCACCTGATTTTATTATTTTAAGGCTAATGTATGATATATATTTTTTTATTAATATAAATCGAAACGGGATACTTTTCCGAGTTATAAAGTTATCAATGTTGTATAGTGACCTCTACGTTATATTATAGACTACGATCTATGATAACCATAAACAATGTAGTCTGTTGCCCATTTTGAATACTTTTTCAGGTGGTTCAAATGAACCAAGGTAACAGCTAAATGTTGTTGAGACTTAATTAAAAAAAATATTTATCGAATTTTGATGACACTTTGTGGTATTGAGGAGGGAATATCTGTTACATTGGATATGAAAATATTGAAAAGAGAGTATAGATATAGAATGATAATAGATAAAAATTAAAACTTACACGGAAGAATATATTTCTATTTCTAAGGATTCTATTGCAACAGACTATTTCTATGGTCATCATAAGACGTGCGTAATTGCAAAAGTCAACAATATAGTACAAACATTACGCTAATATGAAAATATGTTGCCAATTTTCAACGATCGGTTTAATTAATTACGAGAAATCTTCATAATTTCCTTGTCAAAAGCTCGTCATAAGCCGATAATCTTGAATAGTCTGAGAATCTGAAGAGCTTATATAGCTGTTCATATTACATGAACACTGTTGAGTACAGTGCAAATTCAAAGATACGTCAAAAATAAGTGATCATTAAGCCGATATAAATTGTATATGAACAGTTATTTTGGAGAAAATAACCATTTTAAATTTGATAAATATGGCGCGTATTTTTAAAACATTATTATCGAGATGTGGTTTAATAAAAACAAGTTAGTGATAAGAACTGATAACTTCAGTTTTCGTTCGGCTATATTTATAGTCAAGATTTGGACTGTTTAAAATTATCAAATCTTAATATCGGAAGTGAATGCCACAAATATAATGTAATGTATTTAAAAATACTAGAAATTATTTCATATCCAGCTTAAAATCCGTATATAAATAGATCAATCTAATAAAAGTTAATAGCAATATCTGTGACGATCTGTGTTAAGGAATAATTGATTATTTTTAAGTAAAAATATACAAAGTAATTCAGATCTAACATGCTCACAATAACAAAATTTCATTGAAATTCCTCTAAATGAAATAATCTTGTAAGTAAGCAACATTGCACCAGAAAATTTTAAAATTAGAATTATTTTAGGTCTGCAATTTTTAAAATTATAGACAATTTAAAATTGTAATTTTCAACAAAATTAAATTATGCCTTAAAATTATTTTCACATAAATAAATTTGAAATTGTTATTTTTAAAATTACAAAAATTAGTAACAATACGAAAACAGGATACCTATTTTTGGAAAATATAAGTGCCCTTATCGCGAGGGTAAAGCTGATGTACATCGAAATATAAAATTTATTTTATTATGTAACGTCATAAATTCATTTATACCTAATTTCAGATCACCAGTGATTATTAACTTTAATTATTATGACAAATCCAGTCAAATTCAATATTAGTCGAATTGTATTTTCCGTAACATTTATCAGATGTTTTTATTTAGGAACGTAGGCAAAATGTGATCAATCATGTACAAATATGCAATATTATGATTTTTTTGCAAATTATTACCTCAAATATATTTTATATATTTTTTAATCTTGGCAGGAATATTACTAATATGGTGGCAGGTTCTTAGGAGGGATTTTTGAGGATAAGACTATTTTTCGAATTTGAGGCTAGTTTTAATACTATTCAATTCAAAATAACAAGAATTCCTTTATTTATTTAATAGCTGAACGACTAAGCTTAGTTTTCCAGTCGTTTCATACGACAACCAGATAAACAGTGACAATATAATAATCTTATATTGTGACAGCTAATATCATCATATGAGGTAGTGTTAGTTAGTTCAATAAAATTGTTTTAACGTCCCAAAAAATGATTTTTGCGAAGTATGAAAGTATAGCATTATTTAATTTAATACAAAGTCACCTAAACGGTTAGAAGAATGAAAGTAATAATAGATATTTCTATATTTTTAACAATTTTTACCTGTTTTTATGTATGTATTGCAATAAATACTGAAATCGCATCGAATCAAAACAACCGAAATTAATTAAAAAGAATTGAAAATATAATTATAATTAATTTAGTCTTTATTTCATTGAATTTATAAAACATATCTAAAATTTTAAGTCATAGAAATTTATAGCTTTTGTAGAGTTATGGAACTTTAAAATTAATTTGATTACATTTTGCCTATTTCCCATCAGAGAAACATTAGCGTTGTACTATATTAAACGCATCTTAAACATAATTATCATTCGAGATTCTAGTTAATAGGCCCAGTAGCCAGATAATATGGATGTCTATGAACAAATCTATGATCATACCTTTGTTGTTTGTAGAAGTCATTTCTTTGAACCTTGTGTCTGTATTGAGGTCTTCGCTGTTGATTCTTGGTTGGTTGCTCTTGTTTATCGGTATGTTTGCTCGGTGGTTTGGTCTCTGGTTCTGTTGTGGTTGTGTTCGGTTTCGGTTGGGTTTCCGTTGACGGTTTCTCCTGTAATTATTTGTGTAAAGTATAGCTGATTAAAAGCGTTAGCATATTGCAGTGTTTTTCAATCTTCTCATGACACGAGCCTAAGGGGCTCGTGTCATGAAAAGATTTTTATAATTGAAATTGTATTTTTTTTGTACTAGGGGGCTAGTATAAAAAAAAATATAGCGTAAATTAACGGGTAAAATTTTGTTAACATTTTCATAATATATGTAGCTTTTCAAGATTAATCGAATTTTTACTGATGTACCTAGTTTTCTAGACTTCTCTCGCGACTTCCCCTACAGCGGGATCGCGACCCGCCAGGGAATCAACCCACAGGTTGAAAAACACTGGCCTATTGGATTGAAACTCAGTCTCCCAATCGAGGAAATACAAGATAAGAAAAATATCAGTTGAGTTAAGATTTGATCTTAGACACGCAACAGAGTTTTTTCTAAATTATGTTTCTAAATTTTGTGTTGGAAACTAATTATTATTAGTTTGTTAATGACTAACAACTGCACAAAAACATAAAAAAAACATCATGGCAAAACATACAAGCTTTAGCAATTTTCTTTACTTATAAATTAAATTTATAATTTCAACTTGTAATTAATTATAAAATATAAAATTAATATTAAAAACATTTATACCTCTTTGACCTCAACTTTTTCAGGATTAGAAGCGGTCGTTGGGCCACTAGTGCTGGGGGTAGTGGGTTTCTCTTGAATCTTCTTGGGGGACTCCACCCTGCTCGACTCTTGTGACTTCTCAGTCTGAAATTAGAGGATTACGATATCGTGTTTCACGTACTTGACATATCATCACGCTTCCACGTTTATTTATTTATTTATTTTATTTATTTAATAGGTCACCAACATGCTGATCACTGATACATTTTATTGTAATGGTACATTTAGTTGCCATATGAGTGCCAGCACAATTAAAGGCGACGACAACATGCAAAACATCAATATCAAAAATTAATATAAAAATAATTAAAAGAAATAATATAAAAAATGATAGCCGACAATTGAGCAAAAAAAAAATAAAAAAATAACATTAAAACTATTTACTAAGAGAAGTGAATCACATTGAATTATGAATTGATTAAATAATAATAAATTATGATAATTACATTCATTGGTATGTCAAATTGGATATTACTGTGAATTAATGTAACTTCTAGTGAATAAGATAATATACAAGGTTATTATAAGATCACATAGGATAATTAGTATATAAGTTAGTGTATAATGTAACGTGCTATCTTTAAGTGGTGATGACCTCCCCCCCCAAGGGGCCGTTGAAGAATTACGTAAGCACTATATGGGAGGGGGGGGGTCTTTGCTTTACTTATTTTTGATGACATATTGGTGGGCTGCTGACTTAATCACCATCTAGACCCCCCGTCTAGATGGTGATTAAGTCAACAGTATTTTTTTACACATATTGCAACCCACACGTCATCCCTGCGTCCCGTGAATTCGACTGTCAACAGAGTACATTAAGAGAAAAAATAATATAACAACGTTTACGTGACGAGGGGGATGGGGCGGTAAATAATTGTAATAAATCCGCTTGCGTAAAACTTGAACGTCCCCTAACCCACAACATACGTACCGGTACATGATGCGAGGGGGCCAGCGCGACGGTCAGCGTGAGGTCGTACCACATCGCGCAGCGAACACGACGAGCGCCCTTACACATGGCTCGCAACGCTTCCGCCATTTCCAATGCCGCTGGAATAATATGTTTATATATATACATTTTTATATAGTATGGAAGTAGCAAACGAGCATGTAGCCCGCCTGATGGTAAGTGGCTACTGCCGCCCATGGACGTTTGTAATCAACCGTAGATAAGATCAAAGTCTCACCTAAGGTTACTCATAGAAACGTTGCTACCCCTGAGGACTAAGATGGAATGCCTCGGAAAAGTTTGTCTCCCTTACCACACCCTTCAGACCAGAACACAACAGCGCATAACACTTCTGTTATTAGGCAGAAATAGGTGTGGCGGTGGTGCTTCCGGAGTCAAACCACAAAGAGTTCTACCACCTTCAATGCAAACGAGCTTGCAGTCCACCTGATAGTAAGTGGTCACTGCCATATGGACATCTGTAAGCAACTTCGTATAGAACAGGTGTTCTATCTGAAGTCGATCACAGATGCGTTACTGCTCCCGAAGACTGTGACGGTCGCCTTATATATAAGTGAGCCGGCAACTACGACCCACCACCGAAACGCAAGAACTGCTTCTCGCTAGAAATAGGTGTTGCGGTAATATCTCCCCGGTCAAACTATATTGGTTCTACCACTTGGAGAATCACATGTGTAAGTATTTACGCTGTACACGTCTATACGTCGTTTATATGTTTCTGTACATTATATTTACATGCTAAAATATTGGCATATTAATGCTCTTTTAAGGCTCCAGGGAGTATAGACGGTTAAATGCACATATTAGAGCTCCAAGGAGTAAAGACAGTAAGAGACACATTTTAGGGCCCCGGGGAGTAACGACGGAAATATATGCGTTTTAAAGCTCCGGAGAGTAAAGACAGTAAAACGTGAATTTCAAAGCATTGGGGAGTAAATATGGCAAAATGCGCGTTTTAGGGATGTAGGGATAAGCCGGCAAGACGTTTATTTTGGGGTTCGAGCGAGTAAACATGACAAGACGGTCATTTTAGAGCTCAGGGAGGTAAAGGTTGTAAGACACGAGGTTTACGACTCCGAGGAGTAAACAC
>MOOZ01000360.1:397320-407538 GCA_002930495.1 Cecropterus lyciades
CAGACCGGTATGGTGACCGCTCCGCCACGCGGGTCGTCGCTTACAGATGTCCACGAACAGCAGTGATGAACTGTGTGACTACATACTTGTATGCTATTTGACGACCCAGGTGGTGGAGCGGCTACCATACCGGTCTGACACGCAGTGGGTCCCGGGTTCGATCTCCGGGCAGACAGAAATCTGAATGATATGTTTAGATTTCTGTTCTGTGTCTTTGTGTGTCCATGGCACCCACGACACAGGAGAAAATCTTACTGCTTGGACTATGAGTGTAGAAAGCGTTTATGTTTATTTCAAACTTTGAAAAATGTGTTAAATATAAAGGTATAAGAAGGTACATATTTAGACTATAACTTTGCGACCGTACACTTCGCACATCCAATTTTTTTTAAGCTCCCTTTTCGTGTGATTGAGTCAAGGTGGTGGAAATTTAATTTACAAGAATTTTATAATATGATTTAAAAAATAAATGAGACACTAAATATTTGAAAAATATATTGATTGAAATAATATAATATTTTATGTAGAATACTTCGGGTCACAATTTGTACAATACCACAACCTGTTAACCAGAACATAGTAGCTTTAAATCAATATTATCAGGCAAACATAGTTAACATTGCTCCTTACCTTAAGCGACATTCTATTTCATAAAATAATAAAATATATTTTTTAATGACATCCTCATTTTAAATCCAAATATTCCCATAGTGGGTCACCGCAATTATCGAGTTGTGAATCCATAATGCCCTTAAGCCGAATCTAATCAGTCTTTGAAACCACGCCTTCGTTATAATGACTGCCACATTCCCACAAATACATAATTAAGCAAAAACTACAAAGCTCTGCCCTCAGGCGTTCACACTTTACATTCAAATGAGCACCCCTCTACTTGCGGGACGTTTAACGCGCTTATTAATTTGAATCTGTTTCATGGACTTACTTGTCTGTTTTGTTGTCTAAATCACCTAGAAGTTTCATTTCCATCCTTTTATCTAGGTTTTAAACTTTACTTGTACATAAAAAAAGAACAAAGGCACCCGCTGAGTTTCTTGCCGAATCTTCTCTCTTGAGGTCTTGTTTCGATCCGGTGTTAGTGTAAGAAGAAATACTGTAACTGAAAATTGTCAGTTAAATTAGTTAAAGTCAAGTTAAGTGCCCCTGTAGGATTGTACAAAATAACGGCATTTAATTTCATCAATTAGTATGTATAGAATTTCCTTAAGCCAAGCTGAAATTGATTGCAAAGTCTAATAACAAACTTGAGTGATACACACATGATGATTTAAACATCTCATATACCATAAAATTCTCTCAGTATATAATAACAATAAACGAATTCTTACTGTACACGTTATAAACCTACAATATAGCAGTCGTCACTTGAAGCTATACAAAAATAAATACACATTATTTTACTGTAGATCTAAACTTTACACCTACCTCTAGAAATGTAATAAAGTCTGTATCTGTAATAAAATAATAAAATTCTGTATAAACGTTTTAAACATAATAAAAATAAATCATAACAAATCAGAATGCAAATAAGAATAAATTCAAACAAAACGATAAAGTGATTTAACTAAAACAACTGGAAAACAGTGAACAAACAACGGTGAATCAAACTCGAAACTCTCGATTTCCATTTACCAGATTACCATAACGTACGTGTGCTTGAACAATGAAATGTTGATCCAATTTAACGAAAAGAAACTGACAAAAAGATGTTTGAAAGTAATGAGGGCGTAGAAACGTACCCTGCGGCACTCCCGACAGGATTCCTCTTTTATTGCTTTAAGCTTTGCATTATTTTGCTCCCGGCTGCCTCTCGTGAAAAGGAAAGTTTAATTCGGTTACACTTTGAGATGTCGACGCGACAATCTCATTATTCTCGGGTGTTGGGATGCTGCTTCACCTTGTCAAAAACCTCAGCCTGTGCATACACCGTGCCGTAATCAAAGCCCTCCGTAATTGTCAAGTTTTGTTGCTAATTTGTATTGTCGCTTTGTCTCGGTAATATTAATCTTTTTTACAGGAAGTTTCATTGTTCATATTCATTTGATGATGTACTTATAATTATGTTAACATTCCAATTTTAGTTAAGCTATAATGTTATCAAATTAGAAGGATAAGGAAGAAGTTATTGGAAATGACATTTTGAAGTGAAACTTTAAAATCATTGGTATTTAAACTCGATGAAACGGAAATGCGTTGTCGGCGCTACAACTAGATGGCGCTGTACCCCTTTCTGAATCATGCTAAAGATTTTAGTTCGTAGCCTGTATAAGTGCTCAAGTTTGGTATAAATAAGATGTCCGAATATGGACGGCAGTGAATACTTAATTGATTTTTAAAAAAGCATATATCTTAATACTTTTATGCTTAGATTTTTTTTATTTATTGTTAAGTTTCTCTTCTGACGTGTGTGATTTGCACACACACTTTCTTTTAATTAAAATTGCCAAGGCTAATGGACATAACCTACTTAGATAACTTAAATAAGCTTCCTCAAAAACTTAAACGTTATAGCGAATAATGCTAGAAGACAGAGAATTAAAGATTCATTTGTAAAATTAAATGCTAATGGGGTGATTTCACGATTTAATCCTCGACTGTACCTTCTGTAGATCGCTTTAAGCTCGGACTCACGCAGTACAGCCGAGAAGAAAAGTGTTAAGCAAAACAATACTTCAATGTAATGGAAAAAATTGAAGTTTTTGATCTTGACTGTTTTTTGGTACACTGTGACAAGATATAATAATTTAAAATATAGATAGGTGTAAAGGTGGTACAACTCTTTGTGGTTCGACTCCGGAAGCACCATTGCCACATTTATTTCTGCCTAATAACAACAGTGTTATGCGCTGTTGTGTTCTGGTCTGAAGGCCACACCCTTCAGACCAGAATACAACAGCGCATAAAGCATAAGGGAGACATACTTTTCCGAGGCATTCCATCTTAGTCCTCAGGGGTAGCAACGCATCTGGCTAACCTTAGGTGAGACTTTGGTCTTAGCTAGGGTTGATTACGGGTGTCCATGGGCGACAGTAGCCACTTACCACCAGGCGGACTGCATGCTCGTTTCCTACTTCCATACCATAAAAAAAAAAAAGATTTCGAGAAATGTTTCAACAGCAAAGAATTACTAGAGAAAGAATTACAGGAGTATCTCAGCGATCGATAGTATGCTATTTCATAAGTACTCTATTAAAGTTTGGATAATTTGAAGTTAACACCTTCAGTTAAATTACGATTTAAAGATTAGAAAAAGAGTCATTTTTCCATCGCGATTATAAAAAAATACCATAGATTTTTTTAGTGTGATCAACGAATATATTTTTATATGTAAGGTAACCGTTACATATAAAAATATATTCGTACACGATATGCAGTTTTTGAATTTCATTTTAGTTTCGCCAAGACCACGATGCATATAACTGAACCGAAATATCGGTAAAAAGAACTAGTATCAATTCCGCGATAATACATATTAGTCTTAAATCATAAACGAATATATTGTTATTCGTCTGCATTTGATTTTTTTAAATTTAAATCTCTCACTCTCTCAACTTTGTATTACAAAAATGTATTTACATGGAGACTGCGTTTAATTTATTTCTGTCTTCATTCGCTTCAATTAAACGTTCATCAAAAATTGTTTACTTCTAAATTAAGCTTTTATTTCTGTTCTATCTATAAATTCAACTGGATTGATATTGTGTGTGTGTCTAGACGCGTTTTTATTTTACTTCAATCTCTACATTCAAATGCCGTTCATTCATTCAAATATTTCATTGTTCATCAATGCCATTTACATTTAAACCTCGCTTCTAATAATTTCTGACTCTACATATAGATACTTGTACCAAATAATAGTTAACTATCATAACTAAAAGCTTCGAGAACAAATTATTTCTTAATTCAACAAGAGTTTATTAATTTTTCATCATATTTTCGTTGACATTTAAACTTCACCTCAAATAAATTTCTGTCTCTACATATATTTGTATCAAATCATAGTATTATTTTACAGTTAAAAGCTTCACGAAATTATTTCTTAACTCCACAAGAGTTCACGACTGTACCTGAAATCCAACATCGTACCCTAACACTTAACTGTTTATACCGGAGTTAAGGCTATAGACACTGATTAATGCGATTTTAATCCTTGCACACAACCCCTAAATCCTGCCCTGTATTAATGTCCCAACGACCCCGAAAGGTCATATCTCCCATTGCTGCCACGCCAAACTCTATTACATTTATACTAAGTCCAAATTCAATTACAGATACATCGCTATCAATCGGTAGAGATACGTCAGGATTTCTAACTTTTATGTCGAACGAGTATGAGTTCAAACTCAAAAGGCTTTGGGTCGCGTTTTCAACTGTCCAAATTATAAATATCCTAAAGCTTAACTTTACCGAGTTTGGACCTAAAACTCTAGATGATATAGTTGGGAATGGATCTCAGCGTTTGGTGGGATCAATAACCACTGAACCCGAATCATCTCGGCAAGAAGCATGAGCGAGAGGGATGTAGAGTTCGTATGCGAGGAAGCAGGACGGATGCATGTCAGTGAGCTTTGCTTCAAATAAATGGTTTAAGGGATGCCAGCAGATGAGACCCGCACCTGATCTAGTTGATTTTATTTTTCAATTATGGCGGAGTGTTCCTATTGAAAGGGTAATTTTATTTTTAGCGTCTCTCTTTGAAGCAAATTCTTCGATGATAGCGATTTTAAATTGGAATCTACTTTAGCAAATAGAAAAGATCATGTCATTGACTTACGAAAAGTCTTAATCAATAATAATAATATCTATGATATGAGATCAGGTGATCTCCACTGAGCGTCATTACTTTCCACGTTTAGTAAGAAAGGCAATAGAGATCAAAAAACATCCTAAGAACTTTAACACAGAAGACGGTTTTAAATTATCGTGGAATCCAGTGGTTAGTTTATGTAAATCACAAATAATGCAAAGTTCGGTGCGTAAGGATACAGTTACTGTTCTGTGTATGGAACCTAAAAAAGAAAAACGAAACGTAGGGTATCTACCCTATCCTATCTAGGTTAATCTACCACTAGTGCTTGTCAACGGTTTCGCCCGCCACCGCAGTTTCGCCGTGACCACGATACATGTAACTGGGTCGAAATATCGGCAAAAAGAAATTAAAAACCACATATCGTGAGTACCCGTAACATATTAAAATGTATCAATTCCGTGATAATATTAGTCTAAAATCATATCAAGAATTTTGGTTATCCAAAATAGTTCCGTTCAAAGTTACCCAAATCTGAAGGTAACTTAGAATTCTCTCTAAAACGTAATTTTCTTTATTTTTTTTTCTAAATACTCGGAAATATCGTTAAAATGCAAAATTTGGTATAAAAGAACACTATTATCCAACAAAACATATAATGAGGTTATTCCATTCTTTTATAATTTACAAAAATCTGAGAAAATCATTCAAAGTTACCAAACTTGACGTTAAGTTAATCACTGAAATCGTTAGTTAAGGTAATTAAAAAAAATGGCGATTGAATCAATTCCCGTTAAGAACTGAAAAACAGAAAACAAAAATCGAATCGAACACGATTGGTGAACACAAAGGCAGAAATCACAGCGCAGTAGGCAACTATCAACTATCTCGCTTACACGTATGCAACTTATATACCCATCTCTGTTGCTTGCGACACCGGAAGTGAGATCTCAAAGATGGCTGCGGCCGGATGTGGGAGGGGCCATTTGATTTATAGTAACGGGGATAGTCAGGTTTAACGCTGACCGTAGTTTAGGCTAAAAGGTTTTGAGCCGAGGTAAACGTTATTTGGTTTCGTCTGTCGCCATATTTAAATCTTTGGTTTAAGGCAATAATATAAATTGTGCTGTATTTGGAGAATTCATGTATATGGAGAAGTCTTTGGAGAAGTTTTATGGAGAATTATATGATAATAACAATATGAACGTATGTAAGACATATTGCACTTAAATGCGACTTACATTTTTTTTTACATTTGAAAGCGTGTTTCTAGCGTGAAACAGTTCTTGCGTTTAAGGTTAAGGTTTAAGGTTCTTGCGGTGTAAGGGTGTGGTTGCTGGCTTATTTATGAGACGACCATCTCAGTTCTCGAGAGTAGAGAGTAGGGAGGGCAGTAATTATTTACAAAGCTCCATCGCCACACCTATTTGTACCTAATATGCGTTCTTGTGTTCTGTTATGAAGGGTGTGAGAATAAAGGAGACATACTTATCCAAGGCATTCCAACTTAGTCCTCAGGAGTTACCCCTAAGGACTAAGTTGACTAAGAATGCGCATGTATGGTTAGCTTCAGATGAGACTGACCTTATCTGGGGTTGATTACAGATGTCCATGGGCGGCAGTGGCAACTTACCATTAGGTGGACTTCATGCTTGCTTGCTACTTCCATATAATAAAAAAACATCACTATAAAAACAGCGTCAATATGCGCGAGATTTTAACAAAATGAAATAAGGCGATCTGCAGTCTATTATAATAACGCTCCACGTCCCGAAGGTAAGCGGGGCAATAAAAGAAATCGGAGTGGAGTCGAAGACAAAAAACACGGCCATAAAACCTTTTATGACTTGCAATTTGTATAATATATTCACCATACATAGGTACATACCGCTGTTTTGCATAAGTAATAACAACACAAAAACGTAAATTTTACAGCAGTTAGGTAAAGATTAATGTTTTTTGTTTCAAGGTATCTTAATAATGAATTAAATTAAAATATTAATAATTAAAAGGCAAATCCGCAGTGGACTTATATCACAATTTTTTATTCTAAAACAATATAATAAGGATAAAATTGTATCTTTTGAACTACTAAACTTAAAATTGATGAATTTTGATTTGTGCGGTTATTTTTGCATCGCAGCGATACTGTTTTGATAGGTAGAACTTACCGTTCGACCTCAAAATATTTGCTTGGCAAACGTCAGCGTTGAACGAATTTTGACAAATAATCTAATCTCACTCTGACTAATAATACAAAGGCCTAAGTTTGTGAGAATGTATTATGTACAGTCACGAGCATAAGTATCTACAGGCACGTCAGCAAAAATATCTGCCCCAAGAACGAGTTCAATAATATCTGTCTGCGCCAGTGCAGCCAAAATATCTGACATTAACAGGCAGCATAATCAAGTGACATCAAAATAATGTGATGAAAATGTACATCAAATAATTTGTCGAACTACCTGTCGAAGCAAAAATTTGTGACGACATTATTTCCAAAATAATGTGACCTGTCACGGAATGCTAATAAATGTGCCTTTTTTTAGACAACGTGAAATTTTGAATTTTGTTTGATTATTTATTAACTGTCTCACTAGCCTAGTCTTCGCAAACAGAACTACTGAGCAACGATGTAAACATAATGTAATTGACAATTTGTGAGTACCTTCGTAGGCCCATAATTACTCCTAAGAATGAGTTTTCCCTGAGGTATGCCTAGCGCAAAAAGCGCATAAAGAGCTCTCCTTCAAATATTCTCTGGTGGTGAATGTCTATGCTACTTTCCATAAGATGATGTTCTTAACGATAAGGTAAATGATCTTATCGTTAAGAACAGCTATGAAATACACAGTACGGTCATTTCATTTATGGTTTAATAATGTTTCATATACAGCGGTGCAGAACGAGAGACAGCCGAGAAACACTGCCACCATCCGACCTGAAGCGCTCAGAGACATGGACCAGGAAAGAGCGCTGCGAGAGGCCGCCGTCGCTGTCGGTGTTTTCGGGTGAGTTGCTAATATACTATATTATAGGTATACCGTATATAATATACTATACCATATTATTAGGTATACTCTACGGTTCTACGCGCGTTTAAAAAAATGCGACATGGCAATTGAAACATTTTTGAGATGTGCGGAGCGTTTGAGGTAGTGCTCTCCTCTCACCCTATCAAGCATATTTATCGATTTACGATATATATATATTCACGGACTCACGTATATTGAGAGGGACAATTGAAAGATTAGATACTCCTCAAATAAAATACTAAGTTTAAATAATCTTAGTATTTTCTTTATTTCATATACCGTCAGAAATTATTGAAATAAATATATAGTTAGTATCAGAGTACCAGACCACGTAAATGTAGGGAAAAATACTTTTTAAAAATATAAATTGATTTAACTTTTAATAGGGTAGGAATTTAGTTTGTTAAAGATTTCATTTAACCACGACATAGAAGTATAGGTAATTAGGTACACATATTTTCAAACTTCAAAGTTAAATTTCATAATTTTAGTGCGACGTAATTTCAAACATACATTCTAAAATTATAAAAAAATCTAATATTACTCATTCTCTGTGCTTGAAATATTTTATTTGCAAATATATGAGATGTATACGGACACGCGAAACCTTCATTTTTACCATTTTATTGTATTTATTTTTTCAAAATCAAACCTTAATTGATTATCTACTTAAAATTTACGTACTTAGTGTAAAAATAGCAAAAAGTAAAATGAAAATGTGTTATTTTTTTTCAAATTGTCAGTTACACTATTTTACTTCAGTATGGGCATATGTTCCTATCATAGACTGCATTGCGACCAGAAAATGTTAAAGCGCATAAGGAAATTGTTATCCATTTGCTACGTTTTGCGGAAGTTGCAAATCTCTACTATGTATAGAAGGCTAGAGTTATCAAAGAGACTCGACTATATTGACTCTGATGAAATTCTTAGAAAGGAATTGTGACTCTAAAATTGAGATTGTGCAATCTTACTAATACTATAACACTCAATACTGTTCACAAATTTCGATGTCGGTTGCAATATGGATTTGGTTCAATAGAGTAAATTTTGGAAAAAGTCATGATAGAGATGTGCCAGGTTGTCAAAATAATAGATCCGCGGATCCGATTGCGAATACGGATCTCAATTTTCTTATAAATTTACTTAGGTACTTGATGCGCGTGTTCTTCAAGCCAAAGTTACTTAGTAGGTACTGAGTGACATGTTTCTGCCTGTGCCCTGAGCACGAGAATGTTACGTTTTTCAAAACAATCACTATCTACGTTTTTCCCTAACGTTGCAAAGTACACTGTAGACATAATTGATTTTGGCGTTTGTGAGATATTTTATAATGACAATAATAACCTTCTAACATCCCACGCATTTTTACGATATATTTTTTTTCTTATCGTTCTATTTTTTAAGTTAAAAAAAAATTATATTCGATTTATTATTTTAGCTTGTATCAAAAGCGTGTTTTTTAAGTTGTTTAAATTCTTATTTTTTCTCTTCGTTCAAAATTTGAACGTGGCGTACCTCACTTATATGGGGATATCTGTCGGTATACCTATAATTATAATAACATTGCATAAGGCAAATAATGCACAAAGAAAGTAAACAGTCGAGCAGTTTCAACTCGACAAACAAACAGTGTTTAAGCGAGGCGCTGACGAGGAACTAATACAGCCTCGCCTTGCTTTGCTTGTATATAAATGTTTAGTTTCTTATATAAAGGACGTGAAGTGTTTTTCTATATTTCGGTGACAAATTTCAACGTTTCACGTTTTTCACAGTTTTCAAAAGAATCACCGTTTATGTTCTAGGCTGTATATTGCAATGTAGCTTGCAAGTTTACGTTTTAGTTATTGGCAATCCCTTCCATTGTCCTTTGAAATGACGAAAACGTATACAATGATTTTTTTGAGGAAAAGTTATAAACTGGTACTGTGGGTCTTATTTTTCACTAACTGCGGTCCGCCATTAGTTTATTTAGCCTTTGGAGACCTTTTGTTACAAGATTGAAATTAGCGTGTAGTTCACAAATAGTAAGTCACAAACGCCCATAAATATATTATAGGCAACTTCATTATAAAACGAGTATTCTATCTCAAGTCAATCATGGATGCGTTGCTACTACCGAGGACTAAAACGGTCGTCTCATGGAAGTAAGCAATTAACCACACATCTCCACCGAAACGCAAGAACTGCGTCACACGAGAAATAGGTGTGGTGGTACCATCCCGATCAAATCATATACGTTCTACCACCTTTTTCCAGATGGTAAAGTCAGTGTAGTTCTACGGGGGAAGTATCACCGCCACTATTTCTAGCGTGAAACAGTTCTTGCGTTTCGGTAGCAGGGTGTGGTTGCCGGCTCACTTGTATATGAGGCGACCATCTTAGTCCTCGGGAGTAGCAACGCATCTGTGCTCGACT
>MOOZ01000363.1:35779-50186 GCA_002930495.1 Cecropterus lyciades
AAGGTGGTAGAGCTCTTTGTGGTTCGACTCCGGCAGCACCACCGCCGCACCTATTTCTGACTAATAACAGCAGTGTTATGCGCTGTTGTGTTCTGGTCTGAAGGGTGTGGTTAGGGAGATATACTTTTCCGAGGCATTCCATCTTAGTCCTCAGGGATAGCAACGCATATATGGCCAACCTTAAGTGTGACTTTGATCTTAGCTAGGGTTGATTACAGATGTCCATAGCCGGCAGTAGCCACTTACCATCAGATGGGCTGCATGCTCGTTTGCTACTTCCATACTACATATATTAAAAAAAATAAAAAATAAAACCCAAACTTTTGCATTTATAATATTACTCAGATGATATTTATCTTTACCCTTATATTTATATAGAGTAGATAGGTTGGTACATATTTTTTTTATAAATCATTCAGTCGTTTAATCATGATAAAAAATATTCATCTCATAATCCGCAACACAGTGTCTTTTTAATAAGTAGGTATATTTTGTTTTACGTTTTTATGCCCACCTGGTATGACGTAAGTGACCACTGCTGTTCTGGACATTTGTAATCAACCCGATAAGATTAATCTTACCTGATATCGGCCTCAGTTGCGTTGCTACCTGTTTCGAGGACTAAGTTGGAACGTCTCCAGTGTACCTATATTTCCCTTACCGCCTTCTTTAAACTAGACCTCACCAGCGCTCAGTGTATTAGTAGGCAGAAATAAATGTGCCATTTATACCTACCTGGTCACTCGAAACATGATGGTACTTGATTTTACGTAATTTGAAACTTCTTACTAGTGGCGTAGCTACCGGAGGCCTAGACGGAGGAGTTCCCTGGATCTCCCTCACTCAGGGGCCCGTCGGACTCTGACTTGCAAACTATAAATTGAACTTGTGAAAATTTCTCCCACATTTTGAATATAAATAAACCAGATAGTTTATTAGGGGTCCTAGTTTATTTTTTACCCCAGGGCTCTTGGTTACCCAGCTACGCCACTTACCCTACTAGTATCTCATTTACTACGGCCTTGTCCGCGGTATAAGGGTATAGGTATAGCGATTATTAGGGTCTCGAGGGTCTCCTTTGCCTAGGCAGATTCTTAAGATGGTATACACCCCCTGGCTTATTATACATTTGCATAATAATACTATAACATTTTTAAAAATAATATAATTAAGAAAATAAGTTTTAAACATATTTATGTTAATTTAAACTTTTATATGACCAAGATTTGTATGCCTAAGAATTCTTAGAAAATTATCTTAAAGGTGTCTCAAGTCTTTGGCCATAGCGATAACTATGGCCTAACGTCACTCTCACTCTGAAAGAAGACCCGTTCCCCAGAGAGATAGTAATGAGTTGACGACAACAACAATTCTATTTGTCGTCGAAGGCCTGTCTCAGGGCGGGGCAGATGACGTACCTTTGACGCAAATTATATCAATGTCCTATCGATGATTGACCAAGTTCTCGGACCCAATTGACCATCAAATAGTACTTGGGCGTGGCTGATGACGTACCTCGTGATCGTATGTTGACTTGTGACGCAAATAATTACTTATTGTCAATATCAAACTTATTATTGATGAGCAAGTACTCAATCATCATTAATTAGCAGAGAGGCTTGGCTGCAATCAATAATTTGTATAGGTATTCCTGGAGACTTGAGCACTATGAGCACTTTTTGCATTTTTGTTGATGAGCCCCATGCTCTTCAAATGTGCAAAATTAGCTCTACTTCAAAACTGGCGGTGCATTTCGTGGAGCGCAATGAGATCTTTTTGCATCATTCTTGAATCCCTTCCTCTTCAAAGAAAGTGCAAAAATAGCTCTACTTCAAAGTCAGCGATGCGTTGGCGACTCCTCTGATGTTACAAATATCCATGAGCGACTACTTTTCATCAGGTAGCCCATCTACCTTATCGTTAGGTACATACATAAAAAAATGTATCCTTGGTACTAAAGACCATTTCATCAGGTCAAGAGTACCACCAGTATCTAATGTATCTAAGTAAACATCTAGAGCGTATTCCATGTCACTCCATTGCGGACCAGTGGGAGAAGACATGGACGTAACAAAGGTTTAGGTTAGGTTGGGTTTAGGGGACCCAAACCACCACCCCTAGCATAAGCGATAAAGATAAAAAAAATATGTTCGTCGACAATTATCGGAGCATTCGCTCCTATTCATTGGTAACAAAAGTGTCCAATGACTAGCATCTTCATGTGGTTTAGAAGTAGGATATCTTGCACAGGACTTCGTTATAATTATAATCTAGATAAGTAGGTCAGTACCTTTCACAGTTGAAAGGATATTCGATAATTCATCCCCACGGGTGCTTAATATAATGGAAATAGATGGAAGCTTTTTTCGAAATATTTATCGGTAGGTAACATTATTTTCTGCATCCCTATCTAAAATTAACTTATTTATTAATGATCGTAGAATCTTTTGAGGTTCGATTGCGGAGGCATCACCGCCACATCTGTTTATGCCTAATAACAGCAGCGTTAAGCACTGTTGTTTTCTCGTTTGATGGGTGTGGTAAAGGACCTATTCTAGGCATTAATAATAAAACTTTAATCTTATCTTGTCTAGACTACAGATTGGCAGTGGCCACTTACCATTAAGTGAACTGCATGCTCCATTGCTACTTCTGTTTGATGAAAAGCAAAATAATAACTTCTACTCATAAAATATCTGTAAGAAAATCTACTGAGACAAAATATATAGGTATTGTTACGTCTTAATCCCTCCCTGTTCAAAAACAAGACTACTTATACAATGGTATTTCGACATAACATCTAACAACCCGAAAATAACGAGAGCAAACTTGAATTGAGCATTGTCTGTTTTATAACTGTCAAAAGGGAGCAACAAACAAATATCTACGAAGTGAAGAGGCGTTTATTTTAAAGGTCCATAGAGTTTAAATTTGTTTCCTAGAGTATAGAATAGTCTATGGATTGTTCGAAATTCAATTTAGTTCGGCAACGGAAGGGGCGTGGCGGCGGCTGGGCGGGGCGCGGGAAGGAGATAGGACATCGCGGATGTTAATTTCGCAGCTGCCCGACGCGTCAATTTTCGGCGGGAATGTGGAGCGCAGATTAAAAAGATTACGATCAATAAATTCTTCACATTCGGAAATACAGATTAAAATAGCAACGTAAATAGAATGGAGGTACAAGTTTAATTCGTTCGATAAGAATAATAAATCATCCAGATTTTATTTATGTGTTTATAAATATATCTCTAATCGACTGATAGATTTATAAATATTAAATGCATTTTAAATTTAAAAAAAAAGTTTAAACACAAATTTCAAATAAAGACCATTGTACAAATACCTATATTTAACAACAGACCTCCCCGAATGATTTTTCTTCGAATTAACTTCTGAAAAGAGATTTTATTTAATCTTAGGCTCCTGTTAACGAATCCAGATATAATTTATGCCAAATCCTAGTCTAATTTATAACTGAAACATAAAAACAAAATCAGTTCAATAGTATTTCGATAACCTTACACAAAACAAACGACAGTTCTATAATAATACGTAAAGATAAAAGTTTTTTTTTAATTACCACAGACAACGAAACTGCGTACACTACCTTAAGTTTCCAGCGGTTGTAAAGTTCACCACAGATTAAATAGATATCGGTCTATATTTTTATAATCCTAGAACAAACGATAATCCTATAATAGTATCCTAACCTAAAAAGTTCTTTTTAATTACCTGAAACAACCAAACTTCTTACACTTAGTTTCCAGCGGTCGTAAAGTTCACCACAGATTAAATAGATATAAATCTATATTTTTATTACGCAGAAGCACATATTATAAATAAATCTAACGCATTATGATAGAGCATCGTAAAATTAGCATTGGTAATATTCTATTAGCCAAAGCAGTACTATTTATAGATTAAGTAGCGTTCGCCCACGACACCCCAGATAGTAAACCATAAGTTAAACTAAACTTAAGCCTCCTACGTATTGTCTTGAAATAAATTATGAGGTCTAAATATAGATATTAAGGCTCATACACTTTTGAAACTTTAATAATCTAAAAAATTACTACAGAATGTTATTAATGAATTTTTATAATTAGGTATACTAATTGAGATTATTGTCTTATTATGTATCCCAGCGACTTGGTTGCTTTAAGTCATGATAAGGAAGATATATTTACATCTGAGGCATTCCAACTTAGTCCTCAGAGTTAGTAAAGCATCTGTGGCTGACCTTATGTAGGATTCAAATCTTATAGGAGTTGATTACAGATGTCCACAGCAATAGCCATTTGGGACTGCATGCTCGTTTGCTACTTCTATAATATAAATCGCATATGCAAGCACAGTAGCTCAGCTACCTATGGAGAGAGCTAGGCAACAGAATTCGTAATTATGAAAATTACCGACATAGCTCCAATTAGTAAACTGAATGTTGTCCAGTGGAAATGGACGGACTACATAGTTCGTAGGACAGATAACCGTTGGAGTAGAAGAGTCCTGGAATCTTTAGAGACTACGTTTGGGCAAAGGGAGTACAGGTCGCTCTCCGACCAGGTCGGAGTCGCGCACATTAGGGGATGCCTATGTCCAGTAGTGGATTTTCAAGGGCCGAAGGATGCAGGGTTGAATGAAGGCATATAATACCCCGCACTAAGTCGAATTAACACCGCAGTCTGCTTAGTTTTGTTCGATAGTTAATAGTTCCAAGTATATGTATAACAGATGGCGCTAAAATAAATACGGAGTGGCGATCGCCATTCCAACAATCAGGTTTACGTGCGTCTATAGATGTTTCACGGACGTTTCCGAAAAGACAGAAACATAGATGAAATACACAGAAGAATAGTCATCACTTGGAAAAAGTACTGGGCACGTAAAGTAATTTTTAAATCACATCTTCCGCTATCTATCTTTAAAAAAATAGTAATGGATACAGAGATATTACCATGCTTCACTTATGGTTGCCAAACGAGGACATATGATCACAAAACCAAATGTAAAATCGAAACCACCTAGAGAAAAATGGAAAGAAGCTACCTAGGCATAAAACTAAAAGATAGGATTCGATTCGAAAGGATATTCGACAAAGAACTAAAATAACGGACGCTCTAGCTTTTTCTCTACAACTCAAATGGAAGTGGGTCACGTGGCTAGATATAACGACGACGAATGGACTATAAGATCTATATAATGGCACGGACCAAGACGCAAAAGACCGAGAGGCAGGCCGTGTACTAGATGGACAGACGAAATAGTGGTAACAGCTGGCCAAAATTGGTTATCCACAGCTTTGGACAAGGACAAATGGAAATCCTTGGAGGAGACTTTTACCCTTAAGGGGTCCATACTTAAAAATTAACTATATTTTTATTTTTGTTTACATCAACAATCATCCATGCAAATTATTAATTAATTCCATCATTACATTATTTATAATTAAATTTAATACTGAAGCTATTTTATTGGAAATAACTGTAATAGTCAAATTAAAATACTAAATTATTAAATTACTAAATATTTCATGTTAAAGTCTAGCTAAAATTTGTATGAAGTCAAATAAAGCTTATTATCACATTATTATTATAGATGTTTCACGTGTAAAATAATAATGATAGAATCACTTTTGCTAACCTTATATGTTATATAAAATTTGTTATTAGTAAACAAGTTCACGGTAGGTATTATAATCTTGATCAGTCGATATAATTTAGAAGTTAGTAATTGATGGTAGATATGGATTTTACGGCCGTCGCGGTAGTTTCGTCTATAATTCATGATTTATTAAGGAAACCGATTTTGATTACTCGATTCCTATCATTATATGTTATTATATTTTATAACGAGTCATTAAACTAGATAGTTCTTAGAATGATATAAGTAGTTATTGGATCCCCGTATTTGGGAGAGGTTTGGAAGGTGCTTCAATTTGGATTGATAGAGGCGCTCCAGTTAAGTTTTCATAGGCATTATAGGTGGACGTACTGTTAGTGGTTCGACTCCAAATTGCCAACAATTTAAAAACTATTCCCAAAACAAAAAATAAAACCCCTAAAACCCGCTAAATTGCAACGTTGACGATGAAATAGAAGATCGCCCAACCTAAATAGTCAAAAATCTGCAGCAAGAATCAAAAATAGGTCTCGTCTTTCCGGATTTGACGATAAAAATCCTCGCTAGAGGAAATAATCTGGCTGTAATTGTAATTTTTTCCTCCTAAATATATAAATACTACTACTAATACCCCAAAGAATTTTTAGCCCCTAAATATCTCCCTGAATTTACGAAAAGCTCTAAACGTCGAGGAAACGCCGAATTGATAGCAATGTTCAAAACCTACATCAGATTGATGGCACGCTCGTTTAGTATCACAATTTATGTAAAAAAAAAAAACAAACCAATTTTTTTTTGTTTTAACAGGCGTGGGTAAAAACATTTACTCATTCACTTCTTGTTTACTTATTAGTAAACTGTCGATCCATTCAGTATTTCTGTTGGTAGTGCAATAATATCTGTAACAATGACCTTCTGTCCTTGAAAAGACATGCAAATTATTTGATTCATGGATATAATATATGCAAATTAAAAAAACATCCTCTGTCAAGTGTGAAGTTCTTGGGTTTCGGTGGAAGGATGTGGTTGTCTGCTCACTTATACATATGAGGCGACCATTTTAGTCCTCGGGAGTGGCAATACATCTGTGATCGACTCCAGATAGAACCCCTTTTCTATATGAAGTTGGTTATAGATGCGATGGGCAGCAGTAACTACCTACCTTCAGCTGGACTGCAATGCTCGTTTGCTACTTAATTAAATAATATATTAAATAAAATCTATAATTTACTGAACTCTCGATTGAAACATTTAGGGCTTTATAAACGTGGTACTTATGTTTTTATCATTAGCAATTCAAATGCATTTTTTTTAAGAAAGATAGATTACATTTTGTATTTGGACAATTCTGAGTAACTAAAAAAAATGTAAAGGTTACCAAAATTGTTTTTTTTTTTTTCAATTTCGTTATTTCTTTTGTTTTTATGGCTTCGATATTTTCGAAATTTCCTGTGGGGAAAAAAGACCTATCTATTTGTATTTAACGTACAAAGCTCAATCGTTACAGTGCAGAGCGATTCACGTGAATTCAGGTGAATGTTTCGTGGCCCTAGAGTTACTGCATCTCGTTTTTCGCGTTCAGCAATGTAGCAAACATTGAACGTCCGAAGTTTTATCGCCATATAGCTTCTAATCGCCGATGTTAGTAACATGTCTGTATGACCCATGTCATTGACACCCATAACCAACACGATACGAGGAATTTTATGTAATCCGACATCTTGTATTCTATTTCGTATTCCGATTCATTGCTAGATTTAATACGTTTAGTGCCACCTACACGCACTGCGTGTTTTTTACCAGTTGCCAGCAACACTCCAGGCGCGCTCAGAGAAGGTACTTTATAAAAAATACGCCGGCGAAGTCGGAGAAGTAGTCAGGAAAATCATAGTGACATTGAACATATTTATGCGAATACCAGCAATCTGTACAGAACTGTTTCAGAGGGTATATACAAAAGAAATGATGTAACCAGACATTATTCGTGGTCAAGTCTCAGTGCCATGAACACCATGAAACTCTTATCTTGTTTTAAAATTGCCTACCGATAAAGAAATCTCATTTTCTAATTCAATTAACAAGCAATTCGGTGGAGCGTCTGTTTAAAACGACTAATTTATGCCTACGGCGGGGTCGGCCGAGATGTTATCTTACACCGTTTTGTCGACGCCACCGATCCCTAACTAAACTTTGGATTCTGAATATACTTCTACTTCGCCTGTTTGTGTTCCTGGTACTTTAGTGTCTAATAAAATCATATTATTTTATCAAATTTAATGAAATATTAATTTTTATCCTATCTTTAATTCTAAAATACTATATAGATAGGTGACCTACATAGATTTCGGAAAAAAAATTCATTTCCATTTTCAAAATATATAAATATACACTTCGTTCATCCGTTCATTCATTACCACTTACGCCTTCGTAGCCTTACGAACAATGCTAGAATCTCCCTTAATGAGATGCCTACTGTACAGCAGGTTAATTGCAAGAAGACTACCCACCTTCTGTGTTTTATATCTATCTATGTTTACAGACAGAGGAAATGTTATTCTCGGTTGACATCACACGACTGTTGTGAACTAGATAAAGAATTTCGTGATATCCGCTTATAAAGGAATTATTTATTACGAAGCTACATATAATTATTCCCTCAATTAGGGCTGTAACACTTTTCATGCGTCTTATAATGCGAGCATGGTGGAAAATTATCCAGTTTTTCCTTAGCCGCGTCTATTGAAACTGGATAATATTCCACTAGGCTAATACTGCTACCCAATGCGGTTTTAATTACTATATAAGTTTTTAATTGATAGATTTGTCTCATAACAACGCGTTTTCTATCCGTTTTATAAAACTATTAAAAAATTTATTAATTAATCTACGCACGTTAATGCATTTTTCTACTAACTAAAGTATATAACGGCCCGTATTGTAACAATTAAGCATTTCCAAATATAAATACCAGTATCAAATTGGCATTATCATGAATCAAATTCGTAATATCATTATCATAAGAATACTACGTAACTTATGTAAAATTCTTTAATTTATGCCCACCACGAGCGATGTTATCTTGCACCGTTTTGTCGTAGCCTCCGATGCTTGTCCACTTGGAAGGCATTACGTATTATACACGCCAGTCATAGTGATATAGATAATCTCTTCCATGGTTTTATGAACTCCTGGTACTAATTAGCAGTATTACTTAATGTAATGAAGTTATTTTATTTGTTTATTGTAACTGCTACGTGTGCATTTTTTATAGTATAGAAGTAGCAAAAGAACATGCTGTTTGTTTGATGGTAAATTACCATTACCACCCATGGACATGCCGTGTTTTCCACTGAGTTGAAACGCTTCGGATAAGTATGTCTCCCTGATCACACGTTTCAAACCAGAATACAACAGCCATTAATAAAGAAAATGTTTTATTTATGGCGTTAGTGCCTCTAAAGTCGAACCACACTGGGTCGAACTACCTTTAAAAACACTATCATTCATCCCATATTTGATTAAATAAATGTTGGAACATGCCTATTTTCACCCTTACTCCTTTAGAAATAGACAAATTTGTTGTTATTTAGTAGAACCATTAAGAATTATTGAACAACATAAATTAACAAGGTACTTTGACTAGCTTTTATCTGACTCCGTACAAAATCAACAGATATTAATAGTCTGTTAAATCAACAAATACAGCTCGATTCGTAACGATCCGAGCAATCGATTTTAATTCGATCGTAAACACTATCAAATTATCGATTCACACTGTCGAGGCGACATGCCAACCGGCTGGTACATACAACCTTTATTTTATTTTAAATTCAAATTATACAAGTTTACGTCGGGGAAAATATGCAAAAGTTTTAAAGGAATGTGGAGGTTTATCGATGAGAGTTCATTGTATCTGTCAATTTACGTAGTAATCAAACGCTTTTCATTTTTATTTCGTCGTCAATTCGATTCGAATCGTTATTTTAAAAACGTCAAATTTCAATTAAATACTAGCAAGGAAATCGCTTTGTGTTATTTTTAAATACTAGAATGAAAATATCATTGAAGTCAGCCACCGTAATTCCTATTTCTGCCGTAAATCAGTTCTTGCGTTCCCATGGAAGGCTGTGGTTGCCGGCTCTAAGTGAGGCGACCATCTTAGTCCTCAGGAATGGCAACGCATCTGTGATTGTCTTCAGATAACATTCTAGTTCTTTATGAAGTATCTTATAGGTGTCTTATAGGTGACCGCATGCCCGTTTGCTACTTTAATACTATAAAAAATAAAGATAGATGTGAAGCCGTTAAATACGCGTAGTGAAGCATCGAGGCACATTTCCAAATGTGTCATAATTTGTAACTACTTTTTGATCCATAAAGATGTATTCATAGTGGCCAGTTGCAAGAACTCTGACATTTCTGACCCCCCAGTGTGAGGGTCTCGCAAGGTCGAAGTGCGCTGTCATAGTGTCTATGATGAAAGATATGTTAGGATAATATAATTTCATATAGAAATTTATATCTATTCAACATTACGAGTATTAAATATTAAGTGACAATTAGAAAAAAAAAAGTTGATTACTTATAAACACAACTTTTTAATAATACTAATATTTAAAAAAAAGTAATTTTAATAATATCGAATGCTACAATTTAATAATTTTACTACAAAAAATCTCTATAGTATCTCTACTGATTAAACTTACACTTTGTGTTTTGAATAACGTGTAGAAGTAGTCGTTCTACAGATCCAAAAGTATTGCATAAGATTATGTATGCTCACATCATAGCACTACAAAAAAAAACTTCTATCTTTAATTTAGACTTTTAAAGTATTTATCAAATAATCCCTCAAAATGTACGACAAAAAAACTTAAATAAATTCAAACTAAAAGAACCACACCCGACCATCAAATTCATAATCTATTCCATATCTCACGTACACAAAAAGAGCAACAAAAAGCAGATTTAGAAATAAAACAAACTCCGTGTGATATCATAGTCCCCCTAACAGGAGTACCATATCACGCGGCGAGTGAACGCTACTGTTCAGCCCCCCGCCGACTCGGAAACACTGCCTTAAACTCCAATATTTTATACCACACCACTTCTATGTGGTTATGGAATGTTAGGGTGTTTGTGCACGAGGCAACTGATAAATCGCGGTATAATTAGATATTAGATATTTTGCTAATGACAGCAGTGTTATGCACTGCTAGTTCTTGTCCGAAGGGTGGTAAGGGAGACTTACTTATCCGAGGCGTTCCAACTTAGTTCTCAGATGTAGCAATGCATCCTTGGCCAATCTCAGATAAGACTCTGATCTTATCTGGGGTAGATTACAGATGTCCATGGACGGCAGTGGCTCCTTACCATCAGGTGGACCGCATGCGCGTTTGTTTCTTCAATATTACAAAAAAAGGATTAGTCTGTGGCGCCATCACGATCCATTGGTAAAAAACTTACGATTTAGTCATTCATTATGTTCAAATACTGTCCCACAGCTGGGTAAGTCCGGGTCCCCTTCCATAGTGATAAAGCTTAGAGTCCACCACGCTAGCCAAACGCTAGCGAATTGGTAAACCTCGCGCGATTTTGAAAATAAATTAAAAATGACTTAGGCGTGGTTTCCTCTCAAATTTCCCGTTATCCTTAAGGTAAGCGATAATTATTTTCTAACTGTCGTGTAACATTAAAAAGATAAGATCTTGGTGCGGTCTTGGATTTAAACCTCGGACCCCAAGATTGTGAAGCCGAATTTCCAATTACTAGGCTGTCTCAGATTAATTTCCACTTAACAACTTAAGAACTTAACTGACTTCACAGTAAGTCTTATATCTTCTATAGAAATATGAAAATCTTATATAAGTTTTATATAATTCGGCTTAGCTTAATGCATTCTTAAATATAATTTGAAAGCGTTACTGTACAGAAAAATAACCAACTTAGTTTCAGTCACTGTAACACTTTTATTAAGTACAATGTTTATTTAGATAAAATACTACTTTATTTCTTGAAAACAGTGTGTAGAGAGCCTTAAACGCTAATCTATACTAATATTATAAAGCTAAAGAGTTTGTTTGTTTGTTTGTTTGAACGCGCTAATCTCAGGAACTACTGGTCCGATTTGAAAAATTCTTTCGGTATTAGATAGCCCATTTATCGAGGAAGGCTATAGGCTATATATCATCACGCTATGACCAGCAGCAGCGGAGCACCAATGAAGAATGTTTCAAAATCGGGGTTTTTATTTTCTAATGAGAGCTTCCGCTGCATGCGCTGCGTAAACGGTTAAAGTTTCGTGAAAATTATGTATGGCAGAATTGATCCCCTTTAAAAGTTCTAAAAAAAAGTCAGCGACAGCATATGTCTATCTTTTCAGGATAATCACTGTACCCTTTTATATGCTAACCAAATTTCTTCCAAAATAATGCATTATTTGCGAAGTTGTTTTTATAAATATAATATTTACTCTTATCCAAATAAATACATAAATTAGTTTTCTTTGTAGTAACTAATACGCGGGTGAAACCGTGGGGCGCAGCTAGTATTTAATATTCAAATATTGTAAACAACGGCCACTTTCGATTCGATACTAAAGAAACGTACATAAAGTCTTATTAGACGCTTTTTTAGATTCGTTTTTGTTCAGTTTTTAATTTTTTGTTCTCAAACCGAGTAGCTGGTTAATTGGATCGGACATCAGCTTCTTAATAATAAAAAATCTAACATTCCCACCTGATTCATACAGTTCTCATACATTGGAAATTAAATTATGCATATAAACTGGTTAATAGCTTATGTAGTTAAAAGGTCGTCTAAATTTGACACAAAAACGTGCATTGGTCACACGAGTGTCACAGCAGAGATTGGTTAGTTTTTATAAGTCTTGCGGTTAAGGGTCTTATCGGAGCCGTTGATTTTCGTCTCCTTATGCAACGGAAGCTGGCTATTAATAAAAAAATCGATATAAAAACTCTCATTCTCGATCGCGTCAAACTCGATTTGACAACTTGATGAACACGTTCTTGCTTCGACATTTTAGAATTTGACGAATCCGCGTGGGTGGTCCGGCGTGCTTGTGATTTTTTTCTTTTGTTCTTATTTTGCTTTTTTTTTGTTTGGGCGATGACTAACGGCCTTTCGATAACTAGCCACCAACATAGCGTGATGATTGCCGATAATGTATTTTTGGAGTTAGGAAACGGATGCACCGAATATTTTTGGTAAAGGAGCAAAATTTTAGTTACAGAAAAAAATAGGAAGCAATAGTAAACATTATAATAAAAATAAAAGCGTTTAAACATTAAACTTCTTTCATAGATCTAAAATGGACGTCATAATCCGGTCGCGTGGCTACACCAATTCGTGGCGATTAAAAAGCAAGCGTTAGACAAAATGGCGGACGGACTATCGCAGAGGACTGTCAGTGATTAAAGTATAGTGTGTGTCGGAATGAACGTTCGGACAGAATGGTGACTCTGATGCCGTGTAGCTACCTCGGCGGCGCGTCTCCGCGCTGCAGTCTGGACGCTGAACCTAAGGTCAGATTTACTTCTGAAATTAGTCCCAATCACGACGCACTAGTAGTTTGAACTGCACCTGTTTCTCACTCGGCCAATTACTGGATTGTTCAACGAACCTAAGTGTCCTCTTTGTCCAATGTTTAAAGGGTTTGGACCCTCTAAACTAACTGGACTAAAAGTATACTTATCTTAGTTTGAACCATATAAATCAATTTTAATCGTATCGTATTTACGAAGATATTCACTTACTAACGTAAATTGATCAATCCAGAAATTGACCATTGTTTAAGTATAAGCACACTTAAAAATAAGAAATTTTATTAGGGTGTTTATAAAATAAAACCTCCCAATATCTCGTATATATAAATATACCTTTCATAATTTATATGTAAATACTCGAAATACTAAAAATAAACTGACCAATATGGTAAAATGTTTAAAAAAAATAGGCTCCTCACAAATGTATTCAACAATACATACCTAGTTTTATTTCTTTTATTTCTATTAGAAATAATGTAATCCACAAAAAGATGTTTTGTATTGTATTGTATTATATTATAAGAAGTAAATATTTTTCTGTAGGTACCTACACATTTAATTGAATTAGGTTTACATAGAGTCATCGATTCGTGAAAAGAGGCCATATACAGCCTATATGTATTTTTTATATAATTGTGTACATAGATAGTTTATATTTTCTTTTATCAATTTTGAATTTAACATTTTCTTTAGTGTCAAAAATTAATATTTTTTAATTATTTACAATGTACGTAATCGACGAAAAATCACGAGCGCAAACATTAATCAATTTACTTTGCATCAGGGATGTTATGGAGCTCCGTATTCGTAACTGAAAGACTTTCGAGACATGTTTTTTAGTTTTAGTAAGTAACAGAAAATTGATAAGGAAGCTATAATAATAACGGATATGACTGATTGTTATAGCAAATGATAACATTTAAAAAAAACGAAATTATTAGATACCTATTTGTATTTCACGTTTAAAATTCCTAAATATAACCGTAATATACTATATATCTGTAACCGAGACTATCAGAAATTAACGGATAATTAGAAATAATTACATATTAATTACGTAAGCATATTCAAAACTCGTATAATATTATTCCTTATCCATATCCAGATCCGAAATTTCAAATGCATAACATTCCTGCTTTGCACGTGCTTGCATGTAATCTTGCATATGCACTTCGCATGCCTAGCTTAGCTGTGTTAATCACTTCGCGATTGTTTACTGTAAA
>MOOZ01000363.1:51248-78870 GCA_002930495.1 Cecropterus lyciades
CTGAAGTTAAGTTTTGGAATGTATGTTAGATTAATCCGACGAAATGTAGATTGTTGGTATTCAATCGTGAACATCATTACGACCACACATTAATTTTCAAGATGAGTGGTGAATGGATGTGCATGGTACCTATTTGATATAATATACGCCACATGCCTATGGAATACGAATTATCCTCATAATGTTTTTCCACGAAACAAATTATTTATAATAAGTACATAGCTAAACGTTTCACAACATTTCACACACACGAAACATTTCACAACTATATAACATATGGTGACAACCTGTAACCATCCCTCCCTTCTTTCGTATAAATGTGTCAGAAAACGACTAAGATATTAACTATTAAGAGATTAGAAGGGAAGGCGCCAAAGCTGCAAATGTTTTGTAAGGTTAGGTGATCAATTCACTAAATCAATTTATCTAAAGTCTGCTGATGCGTTGCTACTACCCAGGACGGGTGGTCGCCTAACCATCAACAACCACATCCTTCTACCAAAACGCAAGAACATGCTAGAAATTAGTATGGCCATACTTTCTCCCCGTCGAACTGCACTGGTTCTGCCACCTGGTAAATTCTATGTATTGATGGTCCGACCTCGGGGCTATTAACCCAATTCCGATTCTTGCCTTATATTAAATGCTACTGTGTTCTGATGTGAAGGGCGTGGTAACGTTTATATGAGGCAATCCAACTTATTTCTCAAAGGTAGTTTTAACAAAGTAATTACCTACAAATGCAAGTATTACAACGTAACGTATTTTAGCATGCTGATTTGTTACGTGCCAAGTTTAGTAAATTTAAAATCAGACAAATTAAATACTTAACATTTACCGTATATTTATGCATTTGTAAACCTGTACCGTTTACAGGTTTACATTTACAAATGCATACTCAAACTACCTCGTCTGTGTCGTACGGTACCCCATTCTTGAACGACATCGATGTAATCGATTAACCATTCCCAATGATCGGTGCGACAATAAAAACTTTAAAAACAAAAAGGCAAAGCATCGATACACCGAGCCACCCAGAGATAACACCAATAAAAACAAATTTGTTCAACTTGATCCGAACGCGGTGCGATTTATCGGGCGAGATGTCTCTCTTGATAGTACCTTTAAATTTGTAAGCTGTTCTTCACCATTCCAATTCATCTTAACTCCTATCGAGCCATGAAATAAAATTGAACGTAGTTACACATTGCACAAAAACTGTTTTTACTTACAAATTATTTCACGTATTACATGACCATCTTCGAAAGTAGCACATTGATAAGAGTTGACTCGTTATTGGTGTGCAAGCTAACACGCGATAGCGTATACAAATCGCCAAAGTGCGAACGGTATAGATGTATGTAAACGAAAAGATTATTACAGCATAATAACCTCCTCGCATTCATGTCGCCCTGGTACACTATATGAAAAGTTCGAGACAAAAAGACGCATCTCGCTCGATGTGACAAATAAATATTTTATTTCACGTAATATGAAATTCCCGCGAATATTTCCCACGTTAACTAACATTAATTTGTCATTCCATTAATTTATAAAACTTGTTTCTTCGAAAACAATATAACTCTCGAGCTCGAACAAATTACGAAGGGCTAAAACAATAAAAAGTGGTCTTGGATATTGTCGTTTTAATAAATCACTATTAAAATTGACATTTCACGCGATGATTCAAAAAATATACGCATCGAATTAATATCACGGGAAAATGTACCTACCTATCTTTGGTATTATCAAATAAATATGGCGGTCGATAAATTTGAGAATTTATTTGAAAGAGAGTCAGGAGCGATGGCTCGAGACGAGGTAGGAGTCCCCGATCATAAATATAAAGTGAGATAAAACAATAAACGAATTAAGTTTAAATAAATAACAGTTTTGTACTGATCGTTGTTTAGAGCACAGGCTGCTCCATAAAATATAAAGTTCGTTGTTGTCTTGTTACTGACTCATAAAATTTACGCATCATAAAATGGGTCCTCATTATCAGCAATGTTAAGATTATTAGTATGACTTCTTTTTTTCTTGGTTGCACTTAAAACCTAAGTCGTACGTTTCAGTCATATCACCAATCCATATCATCTTATGGGTGGCGTGGGACGTGAATAAGGGTTTAAATCCAAGAGGTTGACAACAACATCTCCCTACGAAGTTATCCCTCCCAATCCGCAAATCAAACGCGGTGATGGAAGCAAATCTTTCTTATTTGTAAAAGAGGTTTACATATTATTCCCAGCAGAACTTTGTTTCTTTACTTTGCAACTATTCCCTCATTTGTGACATATAAAACGAAAGTAGTTGGATTTACGATATGTAAATACTAGAAATAGAAAATGAATGATCATTTTCCTAACGATCTTTCAATGTGCTATCTATTTTAATTTTAATGGCATATACCTATAAGTATAACCAGATATAAAACATAGTCCATAGACGTTAAAGTACAGAGTATATAGAACAGCCTTAACAAACGACCGCTGCGCGCTGTCGCCGCGTAAAACGTATAAATTAGCCGTATCGCCAGATCGCCCGGCCTCACACCTCGAGGCATGCGCGGTGATATACGACGTTCCTGCGCGACACCTCGGTTGTATGTTGTCCTGGTAGGTGCTTGTCCTCTGCTGGCGTGTTGTAACGCCTATGATTGATTGATCGACATTTAATTATTCGCTTGCGGGACGGCTACGCCACCATTGTTTGAAATATTTTTAAACTCAAACATACTTTCATCTCTTCATAACCTTAAGGTAAAAATTAACTCAAAGAAAACAATTTATGCAACACAAAAGTTAACTTTTTCTCTATTTTTATTTCGCATTAAGTACACATAAATCCGCGGATAAAAAAAAAACCTTTAATTAATAATTAAAAGATGTCAGCATTTTAAATAAAATAAGTATATAAAATCATAGATGAATTCAAAATTACTTACCCATAAATGAGAATACTTCTCACAAAGTTACACTAAACTATCTTGTTTACTGATCAAAAGTAATTAATGTATGCAGATATTTTCAGTTTTAAATGATTTACTCTAAATACTTATGGAGCTCTAGTAGATAAAGCGCCCTGTACCAGCATAAATAGAGGAAGAGAAATCTAGGATGTACAGACTGTAACTGTGGCATATGTAAGCTAACTCTACCTACAAATCTGGCAATATCATGTATAAAAAATGTAGTAGAGCGTAAGTTTTTGCCATAATTCTCTGCAAATTGACGTATCGTTTTATAATGGTAATAAACATAGTTTACGAATGATATATTTCGTTTGCAGTTGTTTGTCTGCAGCCATTTCACGTTAATTTGTTAAAAATGTAAAAATAAAAATTACCTTACAAATAAAACAAAGTTAACATTGTACCCCCAAAGTACCAAGCGCACATAACGATGTAGGACGTGAAAACATTCAGTGACTCAGAATCACCTCACAAACATTTTGGAATCGTGATTGATATGACAACATTCGGAGGAATATGAGATCTAAACTCCGATTATAAAATTCATTATCGCCCGCGCGACGTTTCATTTATGTCCGTATATCAAATGGAGACACAGTGGCGCCCTCTGAAGGTTGTTAAATAAATTCGGCTTGATTTTATTAATGTTGTTACCGTAATCTTGATCTGAGGAGACGTTTAGGAGTTTTATTATTTATAACTGAAGGTTTATCTGGCATCTCTTGTATGTTAGAAAAGTTAGGATTGTTAACCGTTACACGTTCACTTGGGAATTAATTTGGAATGAGGAGACAAGCTTGGATGTTACATGTCATACAATATCAGAGCTCCCTCCTCCCGAATTAGGCGAAGATGTACCGTGTTTTAGTTTTGGTTGCAATATTGTTAATATTGTATAAACGTGAGTAGCATAGTCATTAGATGATATAATTACTCTAACTCTATCAATTACAGATTAAAAATACCATAAAAAACCGAACATTATATCGAGACTGATTAACTGAAAATTATTTATTTGGTAAAATAATTATATTCATACAATGTTCAACAATTCTGATAGTATTCATTATAAAACTAAATATGGTACAATCATTATGGTTCGTATCCGAAGGCAGCGGTGCCACACTTTTAAAGTGGTATAAGTGGAAAATATATACCTACTACAACTTATACCTTTGGAGTAGCAACACATCTCTGGCCGATTTAAGGTAGTAGGTACCTACTCAAGTCCAATCTGGGAGATAGTAATAGTTAAGTTGATATGTTTCTTTGAAACTACTTTGATAGTTATAAAAATGTGTGTGTGCAATTTTAAGGTAAATTTAGGTATATCTCTGAACATAAGGGTATTAAAACTTATATTTTTTCAAAAAAACGATACGTCCATATTCGGACATGTTATTTCGCATATACCAAGCTTGAGATGTTATATTTGTACAAGCTACGAAAAAAATCGTTTTACCGGTTTGACACGCAATGGGTCTCGGGTTCGATCCCCGGCCAGACAGAAATCTGAATGATAAGTTTAGATTTCTGTTCTGGGTCTGGGTGTTGTGTATTCGTCTTTGTGTGTCCATGGCACCCACGACATAGGAGAAAATCCTAGTGTGGGGCTATGAATGTAGAAAGCGTGTAGTGCATTTTCGTTTCATTGAGTTACAACTTACGATTCTAAAAAAGTTTCACTTCAAAAACCTCATCTATCAATGTCCACAAATGACTCTTGCCCATGAGTGGGACAGTAATAGTCGCCATGTTGATAGAATTGTTATAAAACTGTCATTTGTAAATGAAAATGGTAGGCGCCATTATTCAAGCAACAATGAGCGCCGATACGCTTCCTAGAAGTACACCAGAAGTTTATAAAATCCTTGTCAATTCAGGCATGGCATTGTTACGACACTCTTCTCAATAGTTTAGATAGACTTTATCTTATGTGATTATGAAACTAATTTATGCGATGAAATCTGACAATAACTATCTTATCAAATAGCAACGATAGATCGACTGACGGATCTTTGGGGGCTGGGGCGTTCAAGCCGACCTTCAGCATCGATACATATGCTTTAGTCAATCCATCACAGAACAAAATCTCATAAATAAGAAGACTTAAGACCTATACCTCCCGCCCTCCTCAATCTAAAAAAAGCTACTTTAATTACTTACTTATTTTAATACTTTGATTTAAATACATAGTTTGATATATACGTACTATATACTTATGCAAATTGGAATAATTGTGTGAAAAATGTTTTACTTATTTACAGAATTATACATTGGGTTTTTAATATTTAGTATTTAATTTCATATGCATGTAGAATGATGTTTATTTATTTCACTAATATGCTTAATTAACAGCTCACAACTATTGTTTCATAATAAATTTTGTTTTATGTCATAACTGTATTAAAAATTAACACTAGGTATATGTAACGTTTTGTAAAAATGGATAAGTCTCGGTAGGAGCAGGAGTAATATGTTTTTACGTCCTTTACACGAGATATATTTTTTTCTGGTTGTTACAGGCAAAGAGACCAAGACCTGATTCAAGTGTTGATGTCCGGTAAGTTGAACTTAATTTAATATATTAGCAAATTTAGACAAGTTTTATAAAATGCACATGACGACGAAAGAGACGAACATAAGACAGAAAAGCCAAGGCATTAATAAACACTTTAATTCGTTACGAAAATTTGGCAGTACCAAGGGTGAGCGCTCGAAACCTATAACATGCGATCAATTTAATGAAATCCATTACAACAATTATGGTATCGCTTAGATACCAACATTAGAGCATTTACCAACTGCGACTAAACTGTATTATACTTAAAAATAAATTAAATTGATTCAAAATGATTAAGTAGTAATGCAAAGTAGTATATTGTAATTGACAATTTGTAAGTGCCACCGTAGGTCTATGCTATATAAAGATATTTCATTTCATTTCAATAATTAGTAGAGCAAATGAGTATTTTAATGGGAAGTAAATCATTCAGATTGCATCCCATCACAGAATAAAACTACGAATTCAAAGACAATACGTCAATAATAAAATTCTTTTTTTTTTATGTTTCTTATTGTTATTGCAATAAAAATATTATTCTACTTGTTCAACTTCATTACACAGTACACTCACTCCAGACACCGTCAAGTAGATTAACGTCATTGTCAACATAAATAAAGGCTACTTCGGGGCCCGAATAAAAGTTTACACTCAGTACGGACGCTCCTTCATATCAATAGGAAGGGTCCATAATCCCCGTGTAATCCCCATATTGTCGAAACACAATTGCCGTGAAAAGAGCTACTTAGAGGTACCGAACGAAACGCGTCCTATCTGGAGCTACACAAATTATCACGCCCCGATCAAAGGAAGTGATTTTATACACAATGGGTTTTATGTTACAACGTGTCAACTTGGGTATTTCATTTTAAAGATGTTCGAAATTTTAAATTTTATGTACTAGTCACATTTTTGGCAAAATAGTGCTATATGACATAATGTGACATCAAAGGCCTGATTTTTTATATAGGCTCAACATCCAAATCATACTAATATTATAAATATGAAAGTATGTGAGAATGTATGTGTGTTACTTTTGACGACCCGCGTGGCGGAGCGGTCACCATACCGGTCTGTCACGCAGTGGGTTCCGGGTTCGATCCCCGGCCAGACAGAAATCTGAATGATGACTTTAGGCTTCTGTTCTGGCTCTGGGTATTTGTGTATTCGTCTTTGTTTGTCCATGGCACCCACGACACAGGAGAAAATCCTAGTGTGGGGCTATGAGTGTAGAAAGCGTGTTTTTTTTTTTACTTTTTCACGCAAAAAGTAATAGTCGGATTTCGCTGAAATTTAGCACACGTATAAGTTTATGACCTAGATAACACATAGGATACTCATAACCGTGATAGACGTGACCGAAGCAGTAGCCGCGGGAATAACTTAGTATACAATGTTTTGTAGTTATGTAGTTTTTCAATAACTGAGATGACTACTAGTAGGTAAATATAGAATTTTTAAACAACAAAGCCTCGTTGTACATTTTGTTAATATTAATCATAATGAATGTTAATGTCCTCACATCTTAGACGACATTATTAATAAATTCAATGAGAACTATTTGGACAAGCAAAAAGAAAAGATGAATAGTTTGGTATTCGACGGGCCACATTCCACGATATACCACATATTAGTTAGGTTAATTAGCAGTTAACACGACGTTCTTCGGAGTTTTTATTCATTAGAAAGTTTTCGTTTTCAAATGCTTTATCTTTAATAGAACAATAAATCAGTTTTTTGACACAATTCCGTTCCGTTGCATGTTCGAAAGATTTCTTCCTTTTTTAGTTTTGACAGGATTTAGAGTATCGGATGGCGCTGTTAAAAAGCTTGTGGGTTTTTTGAGCTTTTCCGTTTTAAGTTTAATTGCGCCTACATTCTTGCAGTTATTTTTACTCATTAAGGATTCAAAACTTATCTTAATCATATTACAAATATGCGAAAGTTAGGATGTTTCTATGTGTTTGTTTCTCTTTAGTGCAAAAACTACTGGTCGGATTATGTTGAATTTGGGATACAGATAGTTCATGACCTGGAGTCACACATAGGACAACACGACTGAAGCGGGAACATGTTATGATCATACCTCAATAATAACGATTAAGTCGTCGTCAACCCATTGTTGTCCCACTGCTGGGTTCGGGTCTTCTCTCAGATTGAGAGAGTTCCACTGCTGTTCCACCTGAGCGTTCCTAATCCATTGCGCTGGCCAAGTGTGAATCTGTAAACTTCACACCTTCGAGTACTTTTTTTAAGAACTGTGACTCTTGTAGGTTTTATCGTGATGCTTACTTGCACCGTAAAGCAGTGATAATTTATTTGTAATACGCACGAAAATTTTAGAAAAATTAGTACCTGCCTAGTTCTTGCCTGAGATTCGAATCTCGGACCGTCGTTTGGAGCTCGGAGCATAGTTTGAACTAAGAACTCAACAACTAATATTTTTCACAAATAGCCGTGGAAGAGTAATTAACCTTCCATAACCTGTCATCATAACTCTTTAGTGTAATAATATTCGTGTCGTTTGTCTCGACCCATCTGTTACCGAATTTGGCACTACAAAAACACGCAATTAATAGAATCTCGCGCTTAAACTTGACACGTGGACGCCAAATGGCGGTTACAGGGTTAGGGTTCCACTTTTTATTCACAAATTGTGAAATTTTTGAAATATTTCAAACGTACCTATTCTATTTAAAAAGGATAACGAACGATTCGCTGATTTTGTGTATGATAGATATGGCAACCATCGTAAAACTTACGGTAGAACCTAACTCTGGTTAATCTGTGCAAATATTTATATTTATTTTTAGGCTTAAAGACGCCAAGCCAAAGCCGTAAAAACATTTTAAATAATAAGCGGTCCTTGTAATCAGTTGTATTTTTAAAATAAATAGTCTTGCACAGATATTACATATGTTTTATCACTCTTACAAGTACATATATTTACGAAAAGTCAATGCAAATTTCCTTGAAAGTACGTATAAGCACGAAATGTTAATGCAAAATTTCCCTATGGCTATATTCAAGAACATACTTAGTTGTTTATATTTTATATCCATACTTCATTAACAGTTAATTATTGCATAATAACTCAATCAGTCAACAACTATACTCAAGCTACAGAACCCTCGACGCGTGTTCCGATAACGACTTTTTTGTTTCTTCCTCCGAAGTGTGCCGGCCATTGTGCCCTTGTCGGAGGGCAGTGAGAGAGTTTATTGTTTGTTCTGCGCCCGTTCGGGATTAGTTAAAAAAAAAAATTAAACTTCACTCAACTTCGTAGCTTATGTTGAACTAGGTTATTACAGCGGCTCCTCCCGCTTCCTATAAGTATTCTGTGTGTTAATATATGTTATAAACTACCTGTACCTATGCCAAATTTCAGCGAAATCCGATCAGTAATTTCTGCATGAAAGAGTAACAAACATACCTACATTCTCACAAACTTACGCCTTTATAATATTAGTAAGATTTAAAGGATTAAGCGCGACAAGTCTCGTTACAGATAAATTGATATAATCCATACGTTTGAATCAATAATGTTCTAAGTAATATTATTGTAACTATTAGGTATTGTATTTTAATATCTACACAAAGTTTTTACGAATAGACCTACTAGATATCTAAGTTACTAGATACTACTTACTACCACTGTTTCGAAAATCGAAGATTCTATAGTTTCTAACAAGCCTAAAGTGTAAATTAAAAAATATTATTGACAGTGTATTAAGGCCTGTTTCGTTATTTAAATCGTCACAATTGCTTAATTTATACACTTAACATACATCTACTACGTTATTTATAATTCAACCTACGCAAATCTTGTGATGTAATGTGATTTTCTTTAAAATGTTTGATTAATCTCGGACATAATATATTTCGGTGGCTTGATCTACAATCGCTTATCAAAGAGTTAGCTACCATTGAAATATGAGCTTCTCAATTTACTTGTCGGTGTTAACAATCGTGAAACATGCTAATAAATCTATTATCTTTGTACATCTATTTAATATCAAAATTCAAAGACATTTATGCTATGAGTCTGACAAGCCTCGTGTTTTACAAACATCACAATTTGCCGCGCAGAACATAAAACTAAAAATGTGACAACTCACTCATTCACCATATGGAATGTCATTCTTCACTTTGGGACGGCCGACTATCAAAGCTTTGAAGTCTTTTGTTAGACAAATTTAATGCCGTTTTACGATGACTACTGCAAGTAAAAAGAACTCTGTGAAAAGAACCGAAACATTAAAAAAAGCTTTCAATTAAAAAGATAGTGACAATGCTGCCAACATTAACTGAGATTCCGCCCGGCCACTCGGGGACGTTCTTTTGATATACGATAGTGTTGTTTGAACGCAACTCTCGAAGTGGCGGCAAAAAGCAAAGTGACACTTGAAAAAGGCGCGAACTAATATAAACAAGGGTTCTTTTTTCTAGACAACGATTCCTGGTGTTTGACCAAATGATGAATATCATAAGCGGGCATTGTTTTATTAATAACACGCTATAAATCGTCGCGGAACAACGAGTACCGTTTAAAATCTTACGTTAGGAGACAAATCATAACCATGACGTTATCACATCTATATACTCGATGTTGCCAAATGAATAATAGATATTAACAAATCATCGACGTTTTGGTAATAAAACAAAATATTCGTAAAGCAATTAAACAGCTGGCTTTAAACAACAAAGTTGTCATATCGAGATATTTGCATATATTAGCGTTATTATTGAAGCCATTTTATTAATTTAATTCAGTAAAATCTTGTTAATATTATAAGCTTTTGACCCATTTGGGTGTGGTATATTTTTAATATCTTGTTCTTTATCAATATCGAAATCAATACACGGTACCTTATTTAAATTGTCAGAGAGATTTTTTTATTGAATCATTTGAAACACTAATTGAATATCTTCTCTGCTTTCAAAGACATTTATGAATACATTGTATAAACCTTTATCAACATTGTAATGTAACGTAAAGGATTCAGAACCAATCGAAATACGTCAGAAAATAATTTATTATTAACTAAGTATATTGTAATAATTTTTGCCGTTACCTTTATATTTTAGTAATAGAAAACAAACGAATCCTTTATTACACTCCCTTCTAAAGTAGAATATATATAAACTCACCTAATAACGTTCAAACGTTAAAATACGCTAAGGACCAGTCAGATAGTTATAATAGGAAATTGGTTATACGAACAGCACATAACAACTATAACTCAAAATCTTCAGGAAAATATCACATATCATTTAGGTACATTACATCCAGAATAATGATCCCAATCCAACAAGCGATGACGTCACGCCCCAACTGTCACATGTGACAGTTAATCAAACAGGCGCTCGCAGGCGTTGATAACGAGCTAAATTAATCGGAACACGTGTAAACAGTTTGTTAGATAAATCCACAACATGAGATACGAGGGGTCTGCCACGGCATCTGCCGTTTGATTCCGGTGACTCGTTTTATGGACATAATTTAAAACAAACACAGTGATTTAGCGTTTAGTAAAGATATCTTAATTGCCACAATCTTTTTAATTGCGTACATATTGAACATTTAGAAATTTAAAGTTTATATGTCATATGGCACGAATTATGTTCTACTCATTTATGAGCAGGGATGTTATGGAGCTCCGTAAACGTATGCGATATGTTTCGGATAATTTCGGAAACGTTTCGAGACAGTTTTTTAATTTTCGTAAATAATAGTTAAAATTGATTAGGTACTTATAGTATAGTAATAATAACAAATATGACTGATTCTAAATAGCAAATGGTAATATTTTAGATAGAATTAATTATTGCCTATTTGTGTTTTACGTTTAAATTTCCTTAAAAATATAATATTCGTAACCGAAACAATTCAAACCTAACGGACTATCCGAAATAATTACGTATCTGTATCTAACCTAACCGTATCCGAAACTGATACAATAGTTTTCCTATATCCGTATCCGTATCTCCGAAACTAACGGACAATCCGAAATAATTACATATACGTAACTGTATCCGAAATCGCTATAGTATTATTCCTATTGTCGTTTCCAGATCGGGAATGTCACATTCACAACATGCCTGCCTTCAATATATTGAACATTTTGCATGATAAAGTTTTAATTAAAAGTCACATAGCACAAATTATGCTATATCCTACCCATTTAATAATTACGTTAAGAGTGACATCTATAAATGTTATGCCTATATTTTTCAACGTAGTAAAAAGTCACCATTGATTCCTTTTCATAAGCGCTGAATAAGTTTATTTTATTGTTGTCACTTCTTTAGGAAACTAGAAAAAGCGTAGGTATAAGCAAAATCCCTATAGTTTTGAGCGTTTGAGAAGTCTGTAGTAAACATAAAATTCACTAAAGGGTATAATTAAAAATTTCCTAAATTACAGGAAAGGTAGTTAAAGAAAGCGCTAACCGCTAATGTAACGATAAAATTAGATTTTACGGTCAGACAAAAGGTAATTGAGAAAGTATTGTTTGATCGCTTTCCGTCTTCCTCCTTCCGAAATTAAGACATTTGGAATAAGTGACTGTTTAAAAAAGGCGTCTTCGTAAACAAACAGGGCCGTTAATGGATTTTTATCTCCGATGTTGTTTAACTGAGGGTGTTTTGTTTGACTCAGCTTTACTAACAGTTTGGGCTCGAAATGGTCTTCTTTTACGTTTTATTTAGCAGTAACACCTGCTTAGCAAAATTACTACTGAAAAAACGCTACCCTGAAATTTAAATGACTCGCAATAAACTTGATTTTTTTGACAAAATTGTTTTCTTTCAATTAGCTTCATTTTTTGAAAAGGTTATCAACTCGTTAATATCTTAATAAGTAACTGTTATAAGCGAAAACAGTCTTCTTTTAAAATGAGAAATATGAAAGATGTATTTTGGTCATCCACATTAATCCCTTGACGTTTAAACAACACAAAGTTCTTACCAAAACATGTTCACACCTATATACTATAACTATTGGATTTGAAATCTAAACGACTGATCTCTTCCAGGTTATCGGGCGAAGTCAACACATCTCCCTGCGAATCCGAATCCACTTCAGACTCTCCACCATCATTGCTGCAGGATGCAAGTTTACCTGCGCTTCTAGTGTCAGGAGCAACGACTCTGTTTCAAAACACTAGCACACCATCCAACTTGAGCTTGACGACTGACAGCTTGGGGCTACCGTCCTCGGAGGTGGAGAGCTGCAGCTTAGCTAACGGATGCGCTACGAGCACGTCTCTGGGACTGGCGTTGCCGTTGACGTCGACTGGCGGGCTGTGTTCCACCTCCTCGTCGTCTGCGGTCGCCTGGTTGATGAATGAGGATAGCACGGGTATGTTTTTAAGATGCTTTTGATAATGATGTTACATTGAATTGTTTTTTTTTCAAGTTTATGTGGAGTTATAGTAAAATTAATTAAACCTGAAACCTTGAAGATTTTTCTTAAGAAAATGATGTTGCATCTAATTTCTTAAAGTTGGACTTGAGTCCTAGTAAATTTGATAAAAATTGAAATCTTAATGATTTTTCTTAAACATAAATAAAGAACATAAATCTTGAGACTTAATATAAATAGATATTGATTAACTTTAAAATCAAATATTTAATATTCGAAGGTTATGCTGATTTCCTTTGCTACAAGCTTTTTATCGTCAATTAGTGCCATTGTTAAATTAATTTCATTTTTTTTTTTGCTATAGGTAGGTATTGATCAAATTATTTTTGTCATCAACTCTGTTCTACTGCTATCTTTTAGACTTACATAAGCATTGTCTTGTTCGAGTCAGTGTTCTTATTATGCTGATAAATTCTTATGCGATTGGATAGTGAAGATGACCTTGATGCTGGAACAGGTGGTGGCGTCAAGAGCGAGGTGCGCAGCCCGGGGCTGTGCGAAGCAGACGTGGCGCTGTACGGGGAAGCCCTGCCCTACGACCAGTCCACACTGCCGTACCAGTATTATAATAGGTAACTAAAAATAGAATTGTGCAGTTCTCTCTTTTTTATTGTCCCATTGCTGGGCACGGGCCTCCCACCAGTGTGAGAGTAAGGTCATATTCCACTGCTGACTAAGTGCGTATTGGTAAATTTTCTTATAATCTCATTGCTGGACACAGGGCTCCCATCAGTGTGAGGAGGGTGATATCTAAGTCCATTGCTGGCTAAGAACGTATTGGTAAACTTCACACACCTTTAAGATTTTCTTTTTTACAAGACCTCTTAGGCATGTAGATTTGGTGAAGACGTTTTCTTCTATTCACTTCAATTTCATTGAAGAATGAAAATTACTTACTCAATAGAGTAAAATCTTTGGTATTAATACAAGCTTAACCAGCATGGTGGCTACGCCTGGGCTAAACCCTTCTCTCCCTTCTCACCAATTGAAAAGCAATTATTTAATGATTAATAGTCGCTATTTAACCAAAAAAAGAGAGAGAGAAAGAATTACTTCCAATATCTACAGAAATTGACATTAAATTACATCAAATAAAAATCAAATGAATTTTGTATTTAACATGACGATGTCCAAAATTAAATTAGCATCGTAACAAAACTCAATTTACTCTAATAACATTCGATGACCTAATACAAAGGTTAACGATCGGATGGAAGTCGGAAGCCCCAAAAGGAATGACGTCCATATTAATAAGAGAATTGGGGCCAAGAAAGCATGTATGTAGGTACATTTATAACGTCAATAAAAATTTGTATATATGTTTACATGCCACTGGTTTAGTGAATTTATTATTGACGGGATTATAGAAGCTAATTAAACGATAATTAATTTATATCCTCATTAAAGAATAGTAGTGAAATATGCTGCAATCCTAGTTATAAAAGATCTTTGCTTCACAGTAGGATATAAAAACGTTACAATTACCCCAAAAGTAGCTAAGTTTGATTGGTATAAAAAAATTTGAATAGGTACGTCATGCAAGGTTTTACGAGGTGGTAGAACGAATACCTTTGCTTCGGTTGGAGAGGGATCACTGCCACACCTCCTTCTAGTGTCAACCAATCTTTACGTTTCGATAGAAGGCTTTGGTTGTCGGCTTACTTTCAAATGAGGTGACCATCTTTACCTTCGGGAGTAGAAGCGCAGTTGCGTTGTCTTCACAGAGTACCCCTTCACCCCTGTTCTGTATGAAGTTGGTACTATTGGTACGATTGGTACAATCTGAACTGAAAGAAAGAATTCAGTCCATCTGAAAGACAGTTACTATCGCAACTGTCTTTCAGATGGACTGCATTCTCGTTTGCTACTTTAATGACCTACGTGGTGGAGCGGTCACTATACCGGTCTGACATGCAGTGGATCCCGGATTCGATCCCTGGCCAGACAGATATCTTAATAATGAGTTTAGATTTCTGTTCTGGGTCTGGTTGTTAGTGTATTCGTCTTTGTGTGTCCATGGCACCCACGACACAGGAGAAATCCTAGTGTAGAGCTATGAGTGTAGAAAGCGTTTAATCTTATGATACGTATAGTCAATTTTAACTGCTGCTTGGTGGCAGAAGTAACTATAGGTCTCTTTCAACAGTATGCAGCAGTATGGAGGCGGAGGTGCGGCTTCATCCTACGTCAGCTCCACACTCTACAACCAGCCTTATGCCGCCTACCCACCACCCCATAACACTAACAATAGGTAACGAAGTTATTATTAAGTTAATAAACTAGATATTAAAAAAAAATCTCAATGTGAAAACGTTGAAGTTGGAATAAAAATGAAATAATGGTCATTATGTTACTTTTTTTAATAATTACAAAGCGTTGAGTAGGTTCTCGTCTAATTATTCTTTCACGAGTTTCCACTAAAATACCTATAGTGAATATAAATAACTTATGATTCAAGTCTGTTTCCTGAAAATCACAGATATGTATGAGTGAGTGAGATCGAGAGAACTTCAGTAAAAAAATCAATAAATTTTAAAAACATTGATATATTTAAAAACCTACCCTAGGTTAGACGATTAGATATCATTTTGATATCTACTCGTCTATATCTCGTCGTCGTCGTTTTATACTATGGCGGTCGTGTTATGAAAATGATTTAAAAACTCTGATACAAAAACGTATGTTGTAAGTATACCGACTTAAGTAGGTATGATACGTTGGAACAAAATATATTTAAATATAATTTTCTTACAAGTTAGATCTAAGAATCTTTATTTCTCATAAGACTTTTACATCACTCAGAATGAGAAACTTAAAAATACTTATAATTATACTTTGTGTCCGGTATGCTTGTGTGTGTGTATGTGCGTGTGCGCGTGCGTGAGTGTGCGTGTGTATGGTTTACTGTATGAGTGTTGTATGGGAGTATGTGTATTTGAGGCTGTTATTATATCTAAAAAAATTACCATTTAGCTCTAAATATTGCTAGTACCTATTTGTGAAATGTTCTTTTAATAATTTCTTAATTTTTAAAGCAGATTTCGTTAAATAAGTTTAATAATTCGAAGTTCGATATATATCAAACAAATTTTATTCCATGTGATAAATTCTGCACCACATTTTAACATTGTTTCTAACACCAGGTCGTCGTGTAAAGCCACGCCGACGTACCTCAGCGCGTACGGCGTGGGCGGCGTCGGGACGGTGCCCAGCACGGGCTTCGGTACTCAACCTTCACCCTACGCCTACTCTTCCTATAACGGCGGCCTCACGCAGTCCTTTCCTAATACACAACAAGTAAGTTTATGTCACTCAATAATTTAGTACAAGTAATACTAGTAAAATTGTATGAAAAATAGATGAATGTGTTTAGTTCAAAATTAAACTGAATAAGGCACTAACGCCATCTATCGTATCTTCATTGCGTGATTTTGTTTGAACTATATTTTTTCTACTTGATAGGTAAATTCTTATAAGAATATCTATATACTATATAAATATCATATACTGATCATATGGAGACACCGTAAATAAAACATTCGTTCATGCTTAGTCTGGCCATGTATTAGACTAGAAATGAAAGACATGCATAGCGCCATCTAGTTTTACTCGCGTGCAGCGTTCTCAATAAGATGTTGTACATCTATTTAAATTTTATTAGTTGATAATTATGAATTAACTTATATTTAATAATATCTAAACCTCTTTTTTATTTTAAAGGACTACAGTAGCTACGCAACAGGCTACGCGGATCATAGTGTAGCTCAATATGGAGGCTATTACGCTACTCCCAGTTATTCACCCTACGTCAGCTCACCGAGTAGCAGCGGCAGTGCTGGACATACTTCTTACCACCTTGGAGGTGCATTATCAGGTATTTTAGCAAAAAAATATATCTTATGTAATGTTTATTTTTCAAAAAACTTTTATATTATTTTTCCTTTAAAGCAGTCAAGTTATTTTTGCTATAGTGTACTATATACCTCATAGCTTATTATTGAACGCACCTTTAATAAAACCGTGAGTGCTACCAATGTACTATAAAAAAGTTTTGACAGCGTCACGGACAACTGTGTCAGATAAAGTTAAGTTATGTTGTCTCAATTCTTTGTCATTGTCAGTTTATTTTGTTGTGTTCATTGTGTTATATTAGTTTTATTTTGTGTAATTTAATTTTAGGGTGTTAATTTGTATTTTAAATTTGAAGACTATTTGTAAAATAAGAAAAAAACTCATCAACTACCTCATACAATTATAAAATCGTTAATAAAACACTATTCTTCTAAGTTTTGAAGTTTCAAAACTTTGGTCATTAAGATGAATAAGGAAAACAAAAGTTCTAATAAACGAAGAAAACTAGATAATGATTCATGGGAAGAAAACAGTGGTTATAATTCCGATAGTTCCGATTACTGGCCGAATTCCGATAGCGATAATGGTAAAATAAAAAAAATATTTACTTATCGATACGAAATTTAAAAAAAAGTTATGTTATTCTTCATTTATTCTTAGAATATATTATCAAGGGATCTATTCATTTCCTACAAATATGAATAATTGATATTTAATTTATAAGTTATGGAAAACCACCTGATGGTAAGTGGCTACTGCCGCCCATGGACATCTGTAATCAACCCAAGCTAAGATCAAAGTCACACCTAAGGTTAGCCACAGGTGGGTTGCTACCCCTGAGGGCTAAGATGGAATGTATGCCTCGGAAAAGTATGTCTCCCTTACCACACCTTTTAGACCCGAATGCAACAGCGCTTAACGCTGATGTTGTAAGGCAGAAATAGGTGTGGTGGTAGTGCTTCCGGAGTCGAACCATAAAGAGTTCTATCACCTTCAAAATTAATAATGATTCATTAGATTATATAATTTGTTTTGCAGATTCTCCATCATCTATGCTGCCGTCAATCAATGACACAAGTCCACTGTCTCCTATAAAAAATGAAATTCATGCAGCGAGTCGGAGATGTAGAGAAAACTCAGGGTAAGATGTAATTTTTAACATGTCATACTACATTTTGTATTACTATGGTTATTAAAAACTTATCCAACTGATAAAACTGAAAAGCTTCTAATGTTTTTTTATGTCAAACATGACGGGAAGTTCTATTGTGCAAATAAAAGTGTGATGTGTTACGGAAATATAAATAGAAGCTTTGAGGCACATTGAACTTTTGAAATAAAATAATAGACTTTTTAAAAAATAATAGACTTAAAATATTAGTCTTTATTTTTATAAAATTGACGAAGTAAACGAGCATGCAGTACATATAAACATAAATGCTTTCTTCACTCACTCGTGGTCGTATATGATACTAAGTGGTCACTGCCACCTATGGACATCTGTAAGTAACCTGATATAGAACAGAGATTTTATCTGCAGTAATCATAGATGACTCCGAGGAAACAGGTGCTTGAAAATAAGCCAGCAATCACACTCTTCCATCGAAACATAGGCATTACTTCACACATATTAGACTTAGGTATGGTGGTATCTCCTTGGGCACATTGTATACGTTTTACCAAGAGCAACTCTTATTTAAACATCCACAATTATCAACTGCAGTAATATATTTAAAGGTAAATTGCTAACAGCCAATACAAATTATAGTAATTTGTTACCAGTTATTTTCTTCTATAATACAGAATTAGCAAATGTTCATTCAGTCCACATGATGCTAAGTGGCCGCTCACAAACGTCTGTACATCACTCCAGATAACATTGGCCTCATGAGTCTAAGTTCAGCCTGCAGTACATGCATTGCTGTTCCTGACGAGTAAGTCACTCGGAACTCGGAATAATGTCTACAGCACTCTTCAAAACAGGACACAGCAGCGCTTAACACTGTTATTATTAAGCATATATCGATGAGGTGGTGGTCAGAACTTCAGAGCCACACCACAAAGTATTCTACCACCTTAAATTGAACTACAAAGATTGTATAGTGACTTTGAATAGTATTAGCTCTAGTTTAATTGCAACTTTGTTTCCCTCCAGAGAAAGCACGGCAAGCAGATCACGGGGCCGCGGGCGACGGAACACATCGTCATCACCAGCTCAGCACGTCCCAGAACCAGCTACGGAAAGGGTCTTCATCTGGGACCTGGACGAGACCATCATCATCTTCCATTCCCTGCTCACAGGCACTTATGCTACTAAGTACAATAAGGTATGTGGGATTTTAACATCCTTGAAGCAGAAAACCTTTGGTTATTGTACGACACTACAATCACTGTATCTGGCCATCAATCATATGATATATAATAGAAGGGATGATGATTTGTAATGACCCCATCATGATAAATTGTTAGGTTAGGTTAGTTGACACCAACAATTTGCTAGTGTGTAAGAGAACTAACCGTACATTATCCATATTGTCATTTGGTTTTACATTGGAACTCCTTGACATCTTTCACATGCGGCTTTTGTATTAAAATTAAGATGGATCAAGGTAGAAAAATTGAGCAAAGTTGAACGAAATTAGTTATGTAATAAGGTTACCAGTAAATCTAAAAGTATTTCTTGTTGTCTGTTTTCATTACATTGTTATATCTCTTTTAACAGTTTTACAATATACAGTGTTTACAATATGAGTTTTTATCTATTTCAGGATACGCAACAAATAGTTCAACTAGGATTCAGGATGGAGGAAATGATATTTAGCTTAGCAGATACACACTTCTTTTTCAATGATGTAGAGGTAAGCTTCACAAAATCTGTTCTAATCTTTGCTTATTAGGTTGTTAATGCAATCTATTAATGTTCTACTGTCATCTCTGATTACGAGTTAAGTGTAATTCTTGTAGAAATTACACATTAATGAAAGCTTGATGAAAAAATACTCAGTCGTGTAGATTAGATTAATAATTATAATATTATCACATACAATTTTAACATCAAGTACCTATATGTGGTTTTAGGGTAGTGTCCGACCGAAGGTTGATTTTTAGTCACAGCCAAAGGTTCTAGAACCATAAGGAATTAAGAACTGGCTAAAAGAGAATTTTTAACGATTTTTTATTTAAACTATTTTTGTTATAATATTGGAATATAAATAACTCATAGAGCCATTTGAAATGTCTTTGCTATTTTACTAAAATGATAACAGTTCAAATAATGTAAATTTCCTACACTATTGGCGACGTAAGCCTACAATAGAGTTTTCACTTACCCTTTCGCTTCACCATCTTCATCGCGGAATCACGTATTCGTTATAGTTCGTTCAGTTTAGACGCTTGCTAGAACATTTCACTTTATATTATGTATGTCACAATCACAGTCTTATACCAATCCTTACCAACCAACTGCTTTAATATTAAATTTGTAACTTTTATTATTGTATATTCATACAGAAACAATCTAATTAAAATCTTCATTGTAATTTAAAGACATTGTAATTATCATTGTAATGATTTGTAATAATACTGTCATTAAAAAAAAACAATGTAACTGTTAACAGGATTGCGACCAGGAGCACATAGACGCTGTGGCGGCTGACGACAACGGTCAAGACCTGTCCGCGTACAACTTCGCGTCGGACGGCTTCCACGCGGGCGCCGCGCCCAACACGGGGCTATGTGCGCCTGGTGTCCGCGGGGGCGTCGACTGGATGAGAAAACTGGCCTTCCGCTACCGGAAGATCAAGGACACGTATAATAATTATAGGAATAGGTGAGTTAGGGCTAGATATAGCTTTTATTGCCTATGTAATAAACGAACTTGTTAAACATTTTAGTCCTCATAAGCGGACATTTGCTGAACATCCATGAAGCGAACATTTAGAAGGTGGTAGAACTCTTTGTGGTTCGAGTCCGGCTGGTGTTGCCGCCACATCTATTTCTGCCTAATAACAGCTGAGTTATGCGCTGTTGTGTTCTGGTCTGAAGGGTGTGGTAAGGGAGACATTCTTGCGGAATCTTCTCAATTGAGGTCATATTCCGATCCAATCACGCTACTATAATCCAAAATTATAGTAGTGTAAGGAAAAATGTTATTACTGATAATTTGTAAGTGCTCCCGTAACCCTAATGCAAAATAAAGATATTTTTTACAGTTTGTGACAATTGTTACTGCTACTAGTTATAACTACTGTTACATGTTTGTTACTGTTTCACGCAAAAAGTACTGGTCGGATTTCGCTGAAATTTGGCACACAGATAGTTTATGCCCTGGATGGGATCCTTATTCCATGAAATAATATATGTTTAAACATTTGAAAGGTATTGAAACTAGTATAGTTCGAATGGGGAGGAACCATCGGCTATTTTTAGCGTGAATCAGTTCTTGCATTACAGTGGAAGGGTAGGGAAGCCGGTTGACTTATCTATGAGGTGACCATCTTAGTTCATATAAGTGACAATTTATCCGTGATCGGCTGCAGGTAAACACCTGTTATATATGAAATCGGTTACAGTCCGTGAGAGATATTGTCAACTTACCATCAGATGGACTGCATGGTCACTGGGCACTTCAAACTTATTTAAAGAAACGTCCAGCCAAAGATAACTTAATGGAAGACTTGATGAATGTTCGTTTAATTTTCTCTTCTGTCCACCGAATATTCTTAAAGAAGATTCTCTTTCCAGTGTTGGTGGGCTTCTTGGACCAGCTAAAAGGGAGCAGTGGCTACAATTACGAGCTGAGCTGGAACAGGCGACTGATAACTGGCTCACTCTGGCTTGCAAGTGTCTCAACATGATTAATTCTAGGTAAGATTTCGTATGATCTCTATTCGTTTTTGTGTAAATTTTAACTTTATTAATGTAAAGAAAAAAACTTGACACAATGGCGATAGGAAAGACTAATTAAATGTAAAACAATTGATTTGTATTAGTTTTATATATATTTTGCTGAGTATAGTTGATTTTAAACTATCTATAAATTTTAGACCTTTTTTTATAGTATGGAAATAGCAAACGAGCATGCAGCCCACCTGATGGTAAGTGGCTACTGCCGCCCATGGACATTTGTAATCAACCCCAAGTAAGATCAAAGTCTCACCTAAAGTTAGCCACAGATGCGTTGCCACCCTGAGGACTAAAATGGAATGCCTCGAAAAATGTATGTCTGCCTAACCCAGACCTAACCAGTTTATATAAGTATGCATTATTCATATAAGTAAATACTTCTTTTTATGTACTTGAAATGGTAATCGAACTATCAGCAAATGATAACCTTGCTTGTCGACATCTTGTCCTAAAATATCATACTGGACTAACCATCCCTTCCAAATCAGAATTCATCAGCAACAGAGTTAATTTATGGGATTGGCATTAATGGAAACATAATTATTTAATTAAACTGGTAACATTTTGTTTTATAATTATGTATTTAGTCTTAACTCTTTTTATGAATTGAAAATAGTAACGGAAAAGTATATAATAAAAGTATAAATATATGGGTTGGTCTATTTACTTGCATTCATTTGATACCCATATTGTCATGAAAATAAATAAAGGCGTCCCTCCCTCTTTTATCCCTATTTAAAATAAAATATATATGTCATGTCGCAAACTCATACATACATATGCTCGAAAAACTTCACCCTCCTTCTGACGCTTTCGGGAATAATATCATAACGTAAAACAAAAAATAAATTTCCTATATTTACAGGGAAAATTGCGTAAACGTCTTAGTAACAACAACGCAGTTAGTGCCGGCGCTTGCGAAGGTCCTCCTGTTCGGGCTGGGCGGGGTCTTCCCTATCGAGAACATCTACTCTGCCACCAAAACAGGTATGTACAAACAAACACCAGGTTTCAAAATGGTTCTTGGTGGATTAGTGTTTTTTTCTATTAGATTGAACTAGTAAAAGAGCGTACACCTGACGGTAGGTGGTTACTGCCCATGGATATCTGCGAGCAACTTCATACAGCACAGGGGTTCTATCTAAAGTCGATCACGTAGCGTTGCTACTCCCGACGACTAAAATTGTCGCCTCGTATATAAGTGAGCCGAGGATGCCTTACTATAAGGAATGTGCGAGGAGGTGACACATCCTATTTGACTTTTCTGTAGGCCTTTTTAAAATGAATCCAAAAAATGTCGCAAAATGTTTAATCAGTGTGAGCGTATGAAAACTGTTCTTTTGAAAAAATACCACCACAGTTCAGCCGCTTTGAACAATAATTATACATATTAAAACTTTCCACGTTTATCAATGTTTTAATTATTGCAAATCAATACTTTAGACGAAGAAAGTGGCCAAACAGACAGACAATGGAGAGTGAATTTGTTTTCAAATTTGTAAAGATGTCTTAAGAAAATGATTGTTATTTTTTTTTAAGCAATTTCAGTTTTAATGACAAGTATTGTTTAGACTAAATAATTATAAATAAATAAACTAAGGCTAAGCGGATATGAACATGTTTTATTTTATCTTTATCAACAACATTTTTTTAAATAACTGTCCTCAAAATTTCTACAATAATGATGGCCGAATTTCAACTACGCGCAAACTGCTATTAATTAAATAAATAGTTTTTAAACCAAATGACGATGCTTATATCTGACGCACATTATTATTTTTTTATAGTATGGAAATAGCAAACGAGCATGCAGCCCACCAGATGGTAAGTGGCTACTGCCGCCCATGGACATCTGTAATCAACCCTAGGTAAGATCAAAGTCACACCTAAGGTTAGCCACAGGTGGGTTGCTACCCCAGAGGGCTAATATGGAATGCCTCGGAAAATTATGTCTCCTTTACCACACCCTTCAGACCAGAACACAACAGTGCTTATCATTGCTGTTATACGGCAGAAATAGGTGTGGCGGTGGTGCTTCCGGAGTCGAACCACAAAGAGTTCTGCCACCTTCAAATCCAGGTCATAGGCCTTATTCAGTACCTAATAACGAGCCATGATAAATGATGATAACATATTTTTTTTTCAGGAAAAGAAACTTGCTTCGAGAAAATAAAGCAACGCTTCGGCGAGAGGTGTACATACGTGGTAATAGGGGACGGTCAGGACGAAGAGGCTGCTGCCAAAGCCAAAAACTACCCCTTCTGGCGTATATCGGGCCATTCGGACATCGCCGCGCTGTACAACGCCCTCGACATGGGCTTCTTATGATTTGCTGCTCGCCTGGTACTTTTGTATGGAACAATGTTAACTAAGTTATGTTAATCAAAAGAATAACTCTGGATCTTTTGATTTTCTGATGCCCTGGTACTTTCAGGATCAACGCCGATAGTTTCGAGTATTTTTTTTGTTTATGACGCAAATAGCCGTTCGAGGCGCTGAATATGAGATATCTAGATTCTCTGATGCCCTGGTATTTTCGGTACGTAATATAAAGGGTAGGAATAAAACGAAATACATTATTTTTTTGATTTTGTACTCTGACATTGATTTAGAACTTGATTTCTCTGTTGTCCTAGTACTACAGACTGTCATATCCGTTTTAGAAATTGAGGTCAATTTAAGATTAGTTTTGAAGAAACGCTAAATTTTCTAAACTGAGCCTAAAACCACTTTAGTATCGATTGTTATAATTAGTTAAGGCTCCATTTTAAGTACACTTTATTAGCCGTAGTTCGGAGCCGTTCAGTTACTCGTAAACTTATAACATTTATTTTATAAAGCTCAAAAACAGCTCAAAAGTGGTAAAAAATATAGTAGATTTGTAAATATATAATGAAATTGTAGAGAATCTCTACTCTAGAACGAGTACGTTAATTCCATTCCTACTATATAAGTTTTATATATTCTATACAATGTACAGATTTATTATTATTTTTAGTAAATATTTTTAGGGCAATGTTTATGTGAAACTATGAGAGTAGATGATGATATATGATTTTACTTTTCGATTGGTGCACGTCGACATTTTCACATAAGTATAATTTCACATAAACGCTTTCTACACTCATACCCCCCATTAGGATTTTCTCCTGTGTCGTGGGTGCCATGGACACACAAAGATGAAGACACAAACACCCAGACCCAGAACAGAAATCTAACATCATCATACAGATATCTGTCAGGCCGGGGATCGAACCCGTGACCTATGCGTGTCAGACCGGTATGGTGACCGCTCCATCACGCGGGTCGTCAAGTCGTATGATCGTATAATTATTTATGTATTTTACAATTTATATGTAAAATAAATAAAATCGTAGTTTACGCCGATTAACATAATTTTAGCACTTTTGAAAGTCAGTCAGGCATTTTGCTTTTGTATTTTTTTTTACATTTTTGTTATCAAAACATGTTTACTAAGTGCCTTAATTACTTTTAAGAGGCCATTTTTATTACAGGATTCCATCTTCATTATTTTATTTTCGATCAACCTTTATAAAATAACAACTTATTATTATTATTATACATTATAAAATGTATACATTATTAAATATATTACTGTATGAACGTCGACGTGTCCACCGAGCTAACTAGCTGACTGCATCAATTATACAATTGTATACTGCTCCTCTTGTATAACAGCACAACTATTTTTTATACATCTACTGTATCTGTATAATTAACACTTCATACTCCATTTTGAAAACGCCACGACGTTTTTGACAAAAAAATATGTAAAATTATCTTATGTCTCATTCAAAGGATATTTCCTCTTTGAGATATCCTTAAAAAAGCTAACTAGCTCTCGTAGTTCGGCTCAGCCTATATCTATGTCTGCCTTGTAATATCAGTGTGAAATTAATAGGTTATGGCAAAGGAAATACTTATGAGGTATTCATACTTAGTCTTCGCACCTGTATCTTTAGCCAATTTTAATTAGAGTTAAAATCCTATCTGGTGTCTATGCATCGCAGGGGTCATAATCATCAATCAGGTGTATTTTACAAATCTTTATTGTTCACATTACTAACTAGGATTTTTATCGTTGTAGCAAACGAGCATGCAGTCCACTTGATGGTAAGTGGCCACTCATGGACACTCGAGATCAACCGATCAGATACGATTAGAATCCTACCTCCCTTACCATTCTCTTGAAACCAGGACATAGGCAGCATTTAACAATGTTGTTATGAGACAGAAATAAGTGTGACGGTAATACCGCCGGAGTCGAAACACAAAAGACTCCTTTAAGTCCGATACAAGAAATTTTATCGTTCTTATATCTTTAAATTTGCTTTAATTTGTGACGTTTTCAAAGTTGAGTCTCCAATACAATTATTATTATAAAAATGATATGTTGATATCAGGCTTCATATAATCATATCAAATAAGTAATGGCCTATCAACCACTTTCATGGTGAATTTTGCAATAACTTCTTTATTTATATTTTATAACTATTAGAAAATGTCGTCTTGCCTGAATTCGCAAGGTATGAGCTTTTAATTAATAATTTTATATTGTTTTTAGATAATTTGTACAAAACCGATTCGCTCTGTGAAAATATTCGCTCTGGGAAATATTATTTTTTGTATTCACGGCAAAAATGTGCAAAAAAAATTCTTGAAATTTTACAAATGGAGCATATAATGTTATTTTATCAAATTTACAAATTGTGTGAAGTGTAGGGCATTTTTTTATGATACAGAATTAATTCATTAAATTGCAAATTATAATTTTCTTATATTAATGATTTTTAATTATATTTATTTTTGTACATTTTTGTCATGGCAAAATTTTGATAAATGTATTTTTGAAACTATCATTTTACATTACGCAATATTTTCCTGTATTTAAACGCACTGATCAATATGCAACATAAAATATATTTTTCACTAAAGAAATATGTTTAAAAGCTTGTTTTATGTTCTGTTGTATTTTTATTATAAAGCAAGTAAACAGTTTGTCTTAAAAGACGTCAAAATTATTGTAGCAATACTTGAGAATTAATTCAAAATTGTAAATACAATTCTAGATGTAAAAGGAAAATAGCTTATATGCTAGTGATATGAAAATTAATTTGAAATTTCGATTATTCGAGGTGTAAATAAAATATATTATTTGACAATTACTTGTTTTGTTTCCCTGATTTGTATGCACCCATTTACATAACACTACTAGTAATAAATATATCCCGTTTTGCCCTTATTAAAATAAAAATGTCAAACATAACATTTGGACCTCATCTAGACGAGGCGTGTTTATATGTCGGCGATGTATTCGGCGTTCAATACATTGCATCCATATACATTCCTAATTCACAATACGCGTGTAAATCGTGAGTTTACCCAAGTACCCCGAAATATTCATTAGGCGTTGCAAGTGTCAGCGTTGAGCGAATTTCGCAAAAAGTTCGCTACAATTTACAGCGAAACAAATTAATGTTTTTTTTCTAGGAGGATTCTTTCTTAGGACACGACCTTAGAAGTAAAGACGTAATATAAATATTCCGAACGGTCAAATGTAACGCTTGCAGCGCCATAGGACTATTCATACTGACTAGCTCTTTATACATGAATATCAATATATCGTCGATTAAATAGAAAAATGACATATTTCAAAATTTTTGGAAAATAAGATTATTACATAAAACGAGTCTTCAATCAACATTATTTTATATGAATAAATGACTCTTCAAGAAATTAAACGTAATGTTCACTAGATGTTGCAAGTGTCATTTCGATATTCTACGGTCATCATGCATTTTGATTGTAGAAAAATGTCCCTCTGTCATTTGCAACCCGGCCACGAAACTGAGCCCATGTGCGTTTTTAAAGTAAAGTGACA
>MOOZ01000363.1:91672-110113 GCA_002930495.1 Cecropterus lyciades
TCACTGTCTTCTGCTATAGAATTTACAGCCTCTTCCAAACCTTGAAAGTTGTTATTAGCTGTATATATACGCCTACGACTCATTCTGGAACTCTGAAAAAAATAGCATAAACTAAGTACACTTGTGGCCACTGTACCCAAATTGGCACACTAATGTTTTAAGTGTAACAAAAACTCATAGTCTCACTATACGCAACTGCAATATATTGTAAATCATGAATTATCTATTTAATTTTGCATATTATAAGTAATCAGAGTGATTTTACTCCTGTATATACAATAATGTTTAAAAACAAATACATACCTTCACCCGTGTCTTGATGGAAAAGTTTGGCAAGTAAATATCAAAAAATCATTGACGACAACTTAATATTTATGGTGTATGTTAAATCACTGCACTTTTAACTACTTCAAACGGTAATGATATTTTAAGTAGTGTCAACACTTTTTTTTTCTACCTCCAATAATTAAGTGTTCCCAAATTGGTACAGTGACCAATAATGGGTTAAACTCGCATGAAACTAAAACTACTGAATTTAATTTCGTTAAAAACCATCGTGCACCATTCGTGCTCCATCAACATTTATTATAATTTAAGTATTTTTAATAGCGATTTAATCGCAGTGTACTAGAAAAAATACAATACCTAGTATATTTACGACAAAAGCCAAAAAGTTTTGCATCTCTTATAAATCCTAAGGGCTACGAAACGAAACGAGTGACGGGCGAATTTCAGCAAATTTCAATACAGTTTGCATCAAAATTTCGTGGTCGATATTTTTGATTACATACATTTGTTTTTATCGCTCAGCGCTTAAACTTATAGCGTTAAGCGATATTTCGTGACCCTCGGCTTCTGGTAGAACGCGAATTACGCTCAAACAGCTTTGCGAAAGCATAAAGCGATCAAACGAACTTCGCTTGTAAATCCAGACTTATCTTTCCAGGAGACGGTCAACTAGAAAACGAGCTGGAATACTTCATTCGTGAATGTGGCCGAGCGGTCCGCTTATCCCGACCACCGCCAGCGAAGCACATCTTACACCAACTTGCTGTACAGTTGGCTACCTTCAAGAAAATAGCGCCTAGAGATTGATACTATAATGTTCGTTTAGTAGTCTATATAAAACGTTTTTCTCAGTGTAATAACAGAGGACGCCATGTGTAACCTGAATCATCTTAACTTTTAACCAACACGCTTCAAGAGAATTCTTTTCAGGGGAATTAGTCGATATGCAACTTTTTGTTCATTTAATGAGAGATGACGCCACATGTAACCTGAATCACGCTATTGTTTTTTCTTGTATGCATACTGTTTGAATGTGTTTCATTCCAATTGTACCTAAGTACCAAATTGTTGGATATTGATTTTGATCATCAATTAGTGGCCATATAAACCGAGGGTGTCGCATTTCATAACAGATCAAACGATAAGTAGCTAACATGCAAGAGCATGAAACTTCTTAAATGTAAGAATCAAGAAATTTACTATTAAATCTCACGTATTTTAATTATAATTAAACAGGATAATACATTTTAATTAGGGAAATAAAAGGTATCGTTTACATTATTTTAGCAGAATTAAATGTACCTATCATCTGTTAAACTTTCGCTCAAAAATATTATTGTAAGAGATAAATATGAATACAAAATATTATTTTATATGAATAGACTTTTTATTTTACTAAATTAAAAGTTTGTAGGAAAGTCATAATGGAATTATTCATCTCAATTAACTTGATCAACGCTTGTTATTTGAAAACATTAAATGATTTGTTTTGTTTTATGATTTCCAAAACGAGAAACTACAATATCCACAATATTGAAAATTTATCGCTCAATTGACGAAAGTTATCAGAAAACACATAAAATAGGAATAAAACATATCGATTCAATGCATTCACAAAACCACTTGCTGACAATGAAAACGATATTATTTCTACTCATAATATCAACTTTAGAATATTTTATAAATTATTCATCCTGTCAAGATGGTTTAGCACAAAAAATTATAACGAATTTGCCACCGAAGAAAGGTAACATGCAGATATTGAATCCAAGGAAGTTTTTAAAGGTTAAGTCTGACGACAGTCGGAAATGGAATCTAAAGAAACGCGTCAGTAGAAACCAAGCTTATACCGTTTTTCCTGCAATAGTACATAATCAGGAACATATAGGAGTACCAGATAGTCCATTTTTCCAGCCAGAAAATGACGGTGAACAGAAAATGAGAGTCAAGAAAGTATTGCCTGATTATCTATTTACAATGACTAGACAAAAACGGTCTATCGTCGATAATGAAGCTAAAGATATTAAAAATGTTACTGAAGGAATAGGTAAAAATAGAAGGAAAAGCGTTGATCCTACAACGAATAATACTAAATCAAATAAACAACAAAAAGACACGAAAAACAAAGTAAGTACTGTAGCAAGAAAGAAAAGTAAATTACGACATCAAAGCAGAATTGTTGATGCTGGATCTACAGCAAAACTGAAGTATACGAAGAAACATAAGAAGAATAGGAAACGGGTCCTTCGTAACAGAAAACGAGCTGAGAAAGAAATAAATAGTGAAGACAGAATTCAGAAGAGATATGACAATATAGAAAAGAGATCCCGTAAAAAACGTAAAGAAGAAAAAGGTAAAATGTAATTAACGAAATATTAAATCATTTGAAGTAAACTTTCGAAAATTTTAATGCTTTTATACTTTATCCATTGTTATCTATGACAGATTGATCTTATGTAGCGGAATTATATTAACCAAACTATTATTAATTATATTAATGCTTAGAACAGCATTTGCATTCGTTTTCACAGAATCAATGTTTTGTCGTTGACTTGAAAAATGAAAGCAGAATTAAACTTAAAAAAAAAAAATAACTACAACAGATCTTTCCAGTAATTTTATTTAGTTATTATACATTATTTCAACTTATTATTTCAACAACTTATTATTATTTCAACAACATTATTTGATACATTAGACAGAATAAATAAATAAATTTAATATCTCTAATATACACAGTTAATTATTCTGCAGGACGTTATTACTTTTCACTTGCCTTTTTTATAAATGATGACGTCACATTTTGTTAACTACCGTCAATTATAGATATTGTAACCGTTAAATACATAAAATGGAGTAACGAATGTGTCTTTCGCATTTTTTGACTAGAGAAAGTGAAATATTTTTTACCCTTCGTCAAATTAAATGATCTTTACACTAACTTCACAGAAAGCAGGAGGTTGATAGCAGGAAGGGACGCCATGATAGCCGACTATCCCTACGTCGTTTCCATCCAGAAGGGCAACGAGCATTGGTGCGCAGGCGCATTGCTCAACCCACGACTCGTTATCACCACAGCCAATTGTATTTGGAAGTATGTACTTTCTATATTATAGTTATATGTTGTAACATATATATAATTTTATTTACAGTTATTTTTATGTAGGAACTTACGATAAGTATACTGGTAGTTTAAATTGTTTTTATATAATGTAACTTTTCCTGTACTTTGTAGTACGTATGCATAGGGCGTTTATTGACTCCAACGATTATTCTCAACGGTCATTTACAACCCATTTATATAAAGGATTTCGCTTTAATGAAGTATTCCATTTTCACACATCCAAATCTCTCAAAATATTTAAATCTTAAGGCTTTAAAACAAGCAAATTATCTCTGACCACAGATCTGATCGTGTCAGCCGTTTAAAAGTAAGAGTTGGCTCCCGACACACCAACCGTGATGGCCAGATGGCCAGGATCCAGGAGGTCATGAAGCACCCCAGCTGGAGCATCAGGCACACCCCGGACAATGACATAGCTTTGATACTCCTCGACAGATTTATCAAGTAAGAACAAAATTAACGTTAGTATCTAGGGTTGCCTCCCTTACTATAATATATGAGCAAGTACTACAATATATGAGCAAGTACTACAATATCTTACTATCTATATTTAAATCAACAGAACTTACTTTATATTATGGAGAAATGAAATAGTACCTACGCAAGATTTATACGTATATTCATCGCTAATTACGGGAAGTTCTAAATATCCACAATATGCAACTTCTTCGCTTAATTTATAAAGATTAATTCATTTGGAATTATTATAACATAATTAAAGGTTGTAGCCAGTGACGGATTTACATATTTGCCGCCAGTAGACTTATGGTAAGTGGTACCCTATTTAGTGGCGCCCGTTTAAGACTTTAAGTCAGTGAAAAAATTGTGGCCAGATCTAAATATTTTTCCGCCTACCAAGACGGTCATGGAGCCCTCTGACCCTCGCACTCTATGTCACTGGGCTTATTCTAAGTCGGATGGATGGATGGATGCAAACCTGCCGCCCTAGACTCCAGCCTACTCAGCCTTTTGGTAAATCCACCACTGGTTGTAGCACCCTTCGACTTGTCACCAGCGAAACCTCCACCACGCTAATTCTACTTCATAGCAACAGTGATAAGTGTAGGTTTGTTCTTGTCTCTATGGTGCGGTGTGCTCAAGGAGATTTACTTATGCGAGGCACACGAGGCTTACCAAATTAGTCCTCAGGATTTGCTAGCCTGAGACATTGGCCACTAAGGTACCATCAAGTGGACTGCATGCTCGTTTGATATTTCTATAACCAGTAACAAAAAACAAAAATATATAAAGTATGCTTTCGCAGATTCTCAGATAAAGTACACAGTGTAGATCTTCCGAATCACGCCATGATGCCTGCCTTCGAAGATGCCTGGGTCACTAGCTGGGGAGCAGAAAGGGTAAGATATTTTTTTGATTTTGGAATGGTATAATACATTTATGTATAATTTAAGGAGTGGAAATGCGTCAGGGACGCCAACTCTTGGCGAGTTGCATCGCTGTGGCGAATGGCGTGGAGATGTCGACACCAGTATCCCTAAATCACGCTATCGAAGTATTCTCACTATCTTGTATGTATACAAACTAAGACTGTCGGAGCACGGCTGTTTCCCAGCCATGATCACTTCGCCTGGCGGGAATTCTCCCTTTGTTAAACTACTAACTTAGTCCTTAAGAGCGTAGCCAGAAGAAATTAAGTAAAACCCTTATCTTCCCCTGAAATGTACTAACATTTATGTTATGTTAATAACTATATTAGCCACGATTATTATAGCTTTAATCAAGTCGAGGGATTTTGGATGTTCATACTTCTCCCCTCCCTACTTCACCTTTCTGATACGGCGTTACGTTTTACCACGACTTCTACAGGACAGCGTCAGAATACCATTCCTTTAGGTGAAATTCACAAATAGAATTACCGTTCTATGCGGAGTTACTCACTGGTTTCCAGTGACAACAGTTAGATCCGTCTATCACATAAAAAAATTTATAAATAACAAACCTAGTTTTATAATATGGTAATCACTGTATTGATGCAATTTGTACCGCCATCGGACGACATCTGCGTGGACATGAGTTGAATTCCGAATCAGATAGAATTTGAACATATTTTTAATTAATGAATTTCTAACCTGGAACTAACTTTATACTTGTTTTATGTGTGTAAAAGTAATACTTACAATAGAGAAAAAATACGTAAACATACTTAACATATAGCAAATAATGGTTGGTATTCATTTTTATACGATTATTGTTATTTTATGAAATGTTAAAACCGGCAATAAGATTTCGCTATAAAAATAAAACTTTTATTGTTCGATTTGCTTGTGCAAGATATTTTACAAAATTATAAAAGTTCTCTGATTCGTCAGTTTGTAGACGATGTTCCCGTACCTTTGTAGCGTTCCGTACCCAAAGGGTAAAAACAGGATTCTATTACTCCGTTCGAAGGTGGTAGAACTCTTTGTGGTTCGACTCCGGAAGCACCACCGCCGCACCTATTTCTGCCTTATAACAGCAGTGTTATGCGCTGTTGTGTTCTGGTCTGAAGGGTGTTGTAAGGGAGACATACTTTTCTAAGGCATTCCATCTCAGTCCTCAGGGGTAACAACAGATCTGTGGCTAACCTTAGGTGAGATTTTGATCTTACCTACGGTTGATTACAGATGTCCATGGGCGGCAGTAGCCACTTACCATCAGGTGGGCTGCATGCTCGTTTGTTACTTCTAAACGAAACGATAAAAAAAAAACCGCCGCCCGTCTATCCGCCAGGCTGTATCTCATAAACGTGAAATGTTCTCGAATGATGTACCTAATTCTGTTACCGCTATAATAACAAAAACAGAATAAAAAATTTTTTAAGAGGGGTTCCCATACAACTAACGTGATATATTTGCAATTTTTTAAAGTTAATGGTACGGAACCCTTTGTACGCGAGTCTGACTCGCATTTAGTCGGTTTTTTATACAGTCAAATTCAGATATAGACAGATACGGTTACGAATATGGAGTTATTTAAATTTTTCAAATAGTTTCGAAACTTTACCACGTCTTAATTTTTTAGTTTTTTTTTCTCCAAAGATACAGTGAGGTGCAGAATAAATAGACTTCCGTTTGTCGACAATTTGCAACTAGAGTAGGAGTAGGGGTTCCAGATCCGAATTCCCCCTCCCTTATACACCCAACCCAAAGGTAGTGCTGCTTTCAAAAACTTACCATAATAAAAAAAACGTTTTAGCGAGACGGCATCTTCGAGAACAACGAGTTCGCGCTGCAGGTGTACAACGCCCGACTGATGGACCGCGAGAAGTGCAACAACGTGACGAAGAGGTTCGGCGTTATCGTGTCTGAGAACTTCATCTGTTTGACGCAGACGGGACGACGGGCGCCATGCACGGTATATGATACTCTAGCTTTTTATAAAATTTTATAGGAAGTGTAACATAATTTTAAGTCGCTACTGAGCTGCGAGCTGTCATGCATTTTCCGCCACCTGTGAACTAACAGCCATTAACGTGTTTCCTCATGTAAATGCTTTGTAATGAAATAAGAGGAATAATCTCGACTGAATCCTTTATTCAGTAGAGATTTTGCTACAGTAGTATTTATTTATTGTAATAGTAAAAGAAAGAAGATCACATATATATGACGCGACCATCTCAGTCCTCGGGAGTAGCAACGCTTCTGTGATCGACTTCAGATAGAACTCCTGTTCTGTATGAAGTTGCTTACCATCAGTTGGACTGCATACTCATTTGCTACTTCAATCTGTTAAAAAGGGTAGCAAATGTTTCTGACGAATAAATAAACTTATGGTATGGTGTATATATATATATATATTAGGTCCCCGAATAAATATATATATATATATATATATTTATACCTACCCCCCCTACCTACCCCCGGATCCTTAACATTTATACAATGCAATTAAAAACATTGTTTTCATGGTTCGGACTTCTGCGTCGTTTCCCAACGAGCTGACGGTCGTACTACTGGGGGTCGGAGGTTAAACGAGGCCTGGGAGCTCCGCGGATATAAGACGTTGGAGCCGCTACAATTGACCCATAAAAGAAAAAAAATAATCTATCACACTGAGTAAATACGTTATAATTTTCAGTTACGCGTACTTATTCATAGATTTCGATTTACAATCATGGATTCCGATTCACAATCCGCTTATAACTAAACATTCGGTATTCGTATACCTACTGTTACAATTTGTTTGGTTCAGTGTGATTCGACATTACCTATTTTATTTCTAAAAGTTTATAAATGACATTATGAGTAAAACCTTGGAATTAATCTCATTATTTCAGCGTGATACTGGGGCTCCAGCAGTCAGCGATGGTGTGTTATGGGGGCTCGCTTCATGGGGTATACGAAAACTGTAAGTTATCTATAAAGTATTCCTTCGAAAGAAGTTATGCCAAACGTCTTTATAATGTCCGCCATATTTGATTAGAAGTCATTGAAAACATGTGATTTTTTTTATCTGAAATTTCGGAATTTATGACCAATACTTTTATGTTCTGAACATTGTTCTCACTTTATTTGTTATTAAAGAAAAAGATAAATTTTATTTAAGTAGAACCTCTTTAGAATCCTAATTATTTTAAACTCGGTAAAACGAAAATACATTACGAAAGTTGTTGTCGACGCTACAACTAGATGGCGCTGTACATTCTTTCTGAATTGCGCTAACTATTTTACCTCGCTTGTATAAAAGCTCAAGTTCTTTATATGCAAATAATTATTAGGTTTTACTTATGCCGCGTGTCAATTGCACACACATTTATATTTTTTTAATAAATTAGAACAAAAACATAAAAGAGTTAACTGGTCCAATTGCTGTTATGAATATGTGAAGCATAAATTTTAGGGATTGTACATCAACCGTCAAATGACTATCAGGGGAACATAAGTTTTAAAAAGTTTCGGTTTCGGCCACAACTTACGACAAATGCCGAAAGTTCGATACGGCTTAAAAAGTAATTCCGGTCGGTCACTAATAATTGTTGACAATTATCAAAAAATCTTAAACATTTTCCAGCTGCGGCACCGAGCGGTTCCCAGCGATGTTCTCATACGTGGCGTCGCAGTCGAATATGGATTTCATCACGAACGCGACTCGCGGGCTGATGTCCGAACATCGCCACTATCCCTTCCCGGACTGGTTCACCCCGCGGAAGATCACCGAATTCACCACCGTCGCTCAACCAAACTATTTCTAATAAATAAATGTGTAATTCTTTTTGTAATAAAATATTGTCTATTACACTCGTTTCTTTTTACTTCGTTACCGATGTATAATGTCTATGCCATTGATTTTCAACGATTTTTTGTCGTATCTCATAAGTAAGGAATAGTATTTGATGGCCTCTATACAGATAAGCAGGACCATGACGTCGCTGAAAGTATATACAGAAATATAAGCATTCCAAGACTATATTCTAATAAAAAGATTTATTATCATAACTGTATATTAAAATAATTGGAAGTACGTGATAATAATTTACCGACCATTACTATATCAATCTCCAGTAGATTTGTGGTACCTACCTGCTATAAATTTAAAGCTATAGAATTGACAAAGTATTTCATATTATAGACATTTTTTTTAATACAAAAAGTATTTTTTGCGACATAAATATAAAAGTGAGACATATGCCGTCGCTGAATTAATTGTAGGTATTATTAAGCGCTACAACTTTTCTCTAGAGCTGAATCATGATACCGTTAAAGCAGTGTTCGAAAGTTTCATTCGACCGTTTTTTCTCAGACTAACTTTGCAAATTCGACTACCACGCAAAACACTTCATCATTTTACCAGGATAATAAATGGTACTCAGGAATAATGTAGCATTTTATGGATAAAATAATTATCTAAATCGGTTCGGCAGATCCAGAGATTACCCCGTACAAAGTCACAAACACACTTTGTAATATTAGTATAGATAACGAATTTTAATATTTTCACATTATATTATGTCGTAAGTATGGCGGAGAACGTTTTCGGCTTTTAAACTACAATAAGTGAATTTCTACAATCACCCTCCTATTTATTTTACATCTTAAATGGATTTCATTTTCTAAGTCAATTTTTTTCAAAGTAAAACAACATTTGATGGATTATTTAGCCTATTCTCATTTAAAGTACCAGGGTACCATATTTCAGAAGAAATATATAAATACAAGTAAATGTGGGTAGTTTCAAAAACAAATTTCACATTTTAAAATATACTTTACATTGTACTAGGGCAACATGAAACTATTGGAGATTGGTAATATATTGTAGCTGTCTCACTCTAAATGCGAGACAACATTATGACTTCAGTAAAGTGCGAGTGAGAGGCAAATACAATTTGACATTTGTATTAGCCTTTCACTTAGACTTTAGAATAAACATTAGTGCGAGTGAAAGAGAAATTATTACTGATCGCTCGAGAAATATACGTTTGTCTCTTTCTGTTATATGATAAGCATTAATAGCGTGTTTCCTATAAACAAATGTGACATCTTTTAAGGTGTAAATAAAACATTTTTTATTATATGAGCATATTTAATATTTTCTTTTTCAAAATTGTAAAACTCACATTTTGAAATTGCAAAATTATAACTAAATTCTCATATCGTTAATAGTAACAATCGCGACTTCGTAATTTTTCACCATTTTAGTATTTCTCTCAAACTAATAATAATAATCGTAAACCATTTATACATCTCTAATAATAATATATTTTAATGTCTAACAAATTCATTTTCTCAACGTTTTACCACCTTTTCGATTTTGTTATCCCAACATCAACTTTCATACTTCTAATCAACTTTTTTTATAATAATATTTCTAAAGATACTTTTTACATCTTCTCCATTTACAATTACTACTCTTACGCACCGAATGACATCGTATTTTAGAAAAATATTGGAATGACTTTTTGAAACTAACAACTAAAAAATTAACACTAACTTATTAACTTAAATATTAAACGAATTATACAAAAAACCGGCAATTCAACACATACAAGTAAAACTACACATATTCGATTTATAATCAATTCGATTCTTTGGCAATTTTTGTATTCAAAAGTGGGTTTACAATTTTCTTGAAACTGGCATTGAAGCTGTATTCTATTGATTAAACTTGCAAAGTTCAAAAACTTTCAAGGTGCGTTTATACGAAAATGATTTTATTTGTAACCGGTTTTACAATTCTCGTACTGGCCTGGAGCATAAGGTCCCAAGTTCGATTCTATAAGACGTAAATCTGAATAATAGTCTGAGTCGTATGTATAGATACTTATAATTCGCTGATAAATCATAACGGTAAATCAGCTTGTATATAAACGCACCTCTCCAGTTCGTATTGTTGGCTCCAGAAGTTTTTGGTTAATGCAACGCGCTTATAAATAACAATTATTATATGATACAATGCAGTATTACACTTATGCCAGGGCTATGAAGAAATATATAGATAATAACATAGATTTAAATCAATAAATATGCCTCGTTTATCAATGACATAAATACTCTTACAATTCAAAAAGCCTATAATAGTGCCATTTTTAACCGACTTCAAATAACGGAGGCGGTTTTCAATGCGACTAATTTTTTTATAAAAATAAATAAGATTGTTGTAACAGAAGTCGCAAAAATATGCAGATTATCAGCCGTTTCGTAAAAAAACTTTCTTCAGTTAATATATAAAGACAGAAATCCTATATAAGCATTAAAACAGATCCTTGCTGGATCAAACTTAGGTAGAACGCACTAAACATCTATGCTTCCTATGACCATAAATCTTACGATCCCAATTGCATAATTATACTGTCTATAAGTGTATATTAATGTCATAAAACTGACTTATTCCACAACTTGCTAAAGGATGTAAGATAAAAGACATATCTAGCGATTTAAATCTATGTACATTACAAGTAAAATGCATTTACGCTACTTAGTAATATTATGTTGTAACATCACCCAAAAACCTCGAAGATATAAAAATAAGTAGCAACGTAATAAGCGTTTAGTTACTGGAATTATTATTAAGTATTTAAAAAGTGTTAACGTAATAATATTATCACTATTAAACTGGACAAACTCGACTAAAACTGGCCAAACGCTAAACAAACTGTCACAACAACGTAAATAACAATAACATCAGAGGTAAATTTACCAATCATTTGTCTTAACAGAAATTAGGCCAGTCAGTTTTCGTACACACAAGTTAAAAGTGAAATCTTACTTTGTACAGAAGCAGTATTCATAAACCTACCTACAGTACTTGGCCATAATACTATGGTAACGAATAGACGAACATAAATATAAAAACATGTACTGAGCAAAGCGACGGTAGTTTTATCAATAATGGCAACACCGGAATTGCTAGTCTCTCAACGTTACATGAAATAATAGAGACAAACATTTCAATGGTGTTGCCGCAATAAAAAAATCCCAAAATAAAGGTAAATAATTTTGGATGGAGCCAATAATGAGACAGCAGATTCTAGAAATCTGTTAAATTAATATTTAAAATATATTATTCGTTCATAAATACAGCTACAGCACTATTAATATCATACAAAACAACAAATAAATTCGTGCTCCTTATACCTAAAACGCCATAAAAACCTTATTTAGACTCTGTAGTAATGACGTACTGAAAATGTTTAATTGAGACATGAGTCGCCGTCGAGTCCGATTACTAATTTGACGCACCGGGCAAGAAATCGAATTAAACTAATACTACAATTTCCCCTGACATGTTTCTTAAATCTAAGTATACACAAAATAATTTTGTACTCTCCAAACGAGTTTTACATGGCAACACTTTTTACAACAACTATGGCAACTTTGTACGAATGCCGACGACTTTCTAAACTCGTGTATACATCCTTATAATTAGAAGAAGGATGATTAATTAAATTAAGTTTATTTAATCTTAGCACACATTAGTGTAGTAATGACAGATAACTTCAAAGCAGCTTATTACCAATACTTAAGTCTTCGGAAAGAAGTTTGTTAAATTTTCTTATTTTATAGACCTGTTTCAGGTCACGATAGGACGATGTTAGACAATAGACCGCAATTTATACATAATTATACTTTGTAATCATAGCGAAATAACTATTGTATGTTATAGTTATTTTCCAAAGAACATTTATAAAAATAAAATATTACAAGAAAAAATAAGTTGAATCAATTGTAATTTCTTGTTTAAACAGATTCACGAATGATTAAGCATTTTCATAGATGGTCGCTGATCAAATTGTGATTTCTTAAACATATATTGTATAATCATAACTCAAATTGACAAATATAAACCAAAAGAAGATATTTTCGCATTCGAAATCACAATAAGATAGGCATACTAGATATTATGATGTATACTACACAAAAAACATCAATTGTTACTCTACACCGGGACGACACTTAAATTTAAATGAAATACATTAAATCCAATGAATAATTCCTTTGCACCTTTCTACATGGATAAAAATTGAAAGAGCTATTTACAAAAGCCTTCAATTTCACCTGATAACTAAAATCAACACTCAAATCACCGTTAGTGACGCTCAGAGGTACCCGAACTAGAATCCTAAAAACACCGCCGGGTTTAAACGTGTCCTAGGGCTCATTCTAATCAATATATAATTCCTTTGCATCTTATTTTAACACAGATTTAAAATTTAGAATGCTATTTACAGTAGCCACCAATGTCGCACGATAATTCAGAAAAGAAAAAACAATGTTCCGTTCACCGTTAGTGACGCATTCAAAGATCTCGATCACCGTTAGTGACGCTATAACAATCCAAAGAACTTTTTGGATATAGGCGTGTTCTATGTTTGGTTATAATAGTCGTACAACGTCTTGTCGTTGTTAAACGACTTTATTACTCCATGTTATTATTCAATCGCACCTTATTTTAACACTGATTTAAATTTTTTTATAGCTATGTACAGTCGCCAAAGAATTCATAAAGTCCAAGTCACTGTAGTGACATTCAGTAATACTTAAATCCCAAGGCCTCCTAGTCGGGTTATGCGTATCCTAAAGTCGGTTAGAATACATAAATTTCATCAATCTACCATGTTATTTTCATTGCACCTTTCCACACCGATTAAAAATTTAGAGAGCTATTTACAATCTAGCCCAAGAAATTACGAATGTTCGAATCACCGTTAGTGACACTACTGACACTCAGATACCCGAAGTTGAATCCGAAAAACTCCGCGAAGGGTTTGGGCGTGTCCTATAGTTGGTTTTTATATCATAACGACATTAATCCAATATGTAATCCCATTGCACTTAATTTCATCACTGATTTAAAATTTAAAGAATATTTACAGTCCAACCGGTTGAAGTGTCGCCCGAATTCACAATGTCCGAATCACCGTTAGTGACGCTCAGAAGTACCCGAATTTGAATCCGAAGAACTCCGCGAAGGGTTTAGCCGTGTCCTAGGGTTGGTTGAGGAGGAGGGTCTCTAATTCGTCTGCGGAACGGAGGAGGAAAGCGGCGGATTCGCGATAGCCGGTGATGAGTTGACGAACGGCTCCCACTTCTGCTCCGGACAGCTTGTGTGTTAATAACGGCTTGCTGCCCGTTAGTGGCGCTGAGTGCAGAGACGAGCTTGCGGTCGATGTCTTCAAAGAGAGGTCCGTTGGAGCTGGAAGATAACATTGGGAATTATTGCGTGTTATCTGATGCCCAAGATAAAGTAAATACGTATTGGCTAAGAATGTAGAAAAAAAAGTCATTTTATTTTTGGTAAAAAGTTTCATAAATAAAATGATATAGCGTAATGAAAAAGCGTTATACGCGATTCATGCGTCATTTTCTGTGAGTGAGTGTGTGTGTGTTTATCACTTGAAGTACCGGTCACTTTTAAATAAATATTTTTGTAATTCTTCTTAAGTTGTTTTTCTAAATCTCACGACATTATAATATTTTAACTAATATTAGTGTTATGAAATATTAAAGTACCGGGAGGTTATACCCCTTGAGAAGATTCTCAAGGGGTATAACCTCCCCGTACTTTAATATTTCATAACTACACTACTCTTTGCTTCACTACTGCACTACTACTTCGGGCAGATGCCCGGGCAAAGAGACCCTCGAGACTCGAAAATCTCTTATGTGGCTAGGAGTAAAAAGTCCCCATATAGTATATTATTCTGAATCAAATCTATAGTAGCCATAATACTCACCACTGAGATTGGGGAAAGTGTGCGTATGCGCAGCCATAGCGGACAGCAGCGCGCTCTGGTAGGCGGCCATAGCTGCGTTTACTCCCACACCTACAAATTATAAAACAATACGTTATTTAAAATATGTTATGCATATATGGATGGGCTGTAAGTACGTGGTTACATAGCAATCAACCTTATGGTTGATTTATTATGGTATTTCCTACGATAGATATTGAAATTGTGAACTTAAACTTTGTCTTTTTTTACTTGACTTAATACTTACCTACTTCCATGGTATCGTATATACGTATGAACTAACATGCTCTGATACCATGAATGCGCCGACCTCAGGGAAATGGGTTTTGGACCTTGAATTTTCTTCTTATTTGGACCATTTTCAAAAAATGCAAAAATTGACAAATTGTCTAATAAAAAGTCCAAAATGCCTGGCAATGTTTCCCGAGTAGAACCTTGATTCGTTGAGCCTGGGTTCAGTTAATACTCGTCTGGTGATCAAAGATATAAAGAAACATATAACTAACCAGTAGGTGGCAGCGCTGAAAGAGTGGAGAGCAGGGCGCTGCTGGAAAGCGCTGAAGCAGCTGGATTGGTGCTGGAACTAACAAGAAATTACATAATTAATCGATATCAACATCGATATTGAAGATTAGAAGGTAGAGTGGTTCGACAGAGTCTAGTGTCGGTGAAAGGCTGCCGGCTCACTTTCATATAAGTCAAGCATCTTATTACTCGGGAATTAAAACTCGTTGTTACTCCCGAGAAATGTGTGATTGAATTCAGATAAAACTTTTGTTCTACTTAATACGCAACGTCTACATATCATATACTTATACGTATCATATACGCCACGCCGGTGACCATATCACTTTTGAGGCCTCAGGAGTAGCAACGCATCTGTGATCGACTTCAGATAGAACCCCTGTTCTATATGAAGTTGCTTACAGATGTCCATGGCCGGCAGTAGCCACTTACCATCAGGTGGACTGCATGCTCGTTTGTTGTTTCAACCAGAAAAATAAATATACCATCAGCAGAAGTACAAGATACTTCAATCTTATATATATGATTAAATCAGTTGTTAAATGCATGGGGTCTCTCATTAACAGTAGATAAACGATATTTTTCACTTACTTTTGGCGTCCAAAAGTTTGTGGAGTACCAAATGTAGTTGGGAAAGATGGTCTAAACAGCGGAGCCGGAGAAGACGCAGGGCTGTAAATAATAATACGTTAAACGTATAAACGGGATGATGTTTAGTTTCTATTTTGGCAAAGGGATTCTCGCCAGGCGAGTTGATCATGTATAATATATATGTATGCGTCTATATATATATATATATATATATATGTGTGTGTGTGTGAGTGTATATATATACAAGATGTTGGAACAACTTTGTTAGCGTCTACCTAGCACTACTACTAGCACAAAATTTCTAATTAAATTACATATTAAATATTATAATAATTATTAAATCAACATTGTCAATCACAGCGCTCCAGTTTACAGCGTGGTAAGTAGCAGATACTTACACATGGAACTCCAACTTAGTTTTCAAGAGTAATAACGACTCAAAAGCAGCAAAATAAACCCATTCTATGGTCGTTAGACACCACTTATTAATAGTAATGGATACTTATCCGACGCGTTTTTATTTAGTCCTGAGGGTTAGCAATGTATATAGTAATTGTGGCTAACTCAGGTGAGACTAAACTTATATGGGTTTAAGTGTACATGTCCATTGACAGCAGTGGTCACTTACCAGCTAGTGGACTGCATGATCGTTTGTCCTTAGATAATATACTTCTAAATTATATTAAAAAATAGACGACATGTATTCAGCTTCATAATGAAACAGATATATGGTCTCACCTAGCAGTCTTGCTCCCAGTATTGCCATTAGCGTTATCGATCTTCAAGCTGTTATTGTTAATCAGCGGGTTCTCCATGGTGGGGCTGGTCGAAGGTCTGGTGGTGTCGGCAGCTGCCTTGCTGTGCGCTGGAGTGGAGCTGGTCGCGGTGGACGGGCTGCTGATAGCGCCGGAGTACAGGCTTAGGAACGATGACGCTACCGCTGAAGTTGCTGTTGTGTCTATGGCCTGGAGAAGAGTTTAAAGTGTTCGTGTCGGTTCGAGTAGAACAAAGATATTCCTGGATTATCAGTGAAATTAGGAAATTTGACGGATTTTTGAAATTGGAAAGGATTCCACCTTTCAAGATTCAGATTTCCACCTTTCAAGAATAAGAATGCATAGAATAACTAGAATGAGAGATATTAATACAAAATGACCGACGTTACAGTCTGACTAAAGTTCTCATACGGAAAATACAGATTAGTTTAAATTTTATCTTGTGGAAACGTTTCATTAAAATATTTATGTACGGGAATACTGATAGAGTTATTTTTAAAGAAAATAAAAATCACTAACCCTGTGAATTTCTGTGAATAATGAAATCAAATCGTGATATTTTTCACCCTCAAATTCTTTTCAATACAGTTAGTTGTTAATATTTAAAGTCTAAATTCTTGCCTTCACCCATGTGTTACTATATTTGTAAGCGTTTTCTCATTTTTTTACTATATATTGAGAAAATATATCCATAAAGACTTAAAGAATAATGTACCTTGTATCTGCTTAAGTTGATACGTATACCAGGGCATAATAAACCGCAGGAGCGCCTATATTCTAGTCCTACTTACCCTCGGAGAGGATACAGAGGGCATTGGCTGGCCGACCGGAGCGAGGCCGAGTTGCATGCGTTTGACGTTGATGCTCTCGTTCTCGCACGCTTGGGCCAGGATGTTCTCAGCTTGCACCGATGTCAGGTGCTGGATTGGAAGATTTGATTTGATTTCGGAGCAGCGAAAGGATATTTTGCGCCAATGTAGTATAAACAGGACTTATGTACTAATCACCTGGATAGCTTCTTTACCTTTGCGTGATCACATGATTAACAAATGGAAGAATATGGCTATTTTAGATCAATAAATATATATCGTGCCACATGCATTTTAAAACCTTCCTCTTGAAGATCAATTAGACTACAAATGTTTAGACTATTCCGTAGTTAGTTTCTTTACTCACCATAATTTTCCTTAGTTCCCAGTAATCATTGGATATTTACATGAATTCCTAGGACATGTTCAAGAATAACAAGAGATGTTCGCTTTAATTCAATTTAGCAAGACTCACCTTTTGTTCTGCTAACTGTTGTAACTCCATTTTATCGAGATTTTTGGTCCGTTTAACATAAAACATAGATCATGCTAATACTTTGATATTTGTTTACCATGGGAGTTGGCACTGTGGGCATCGGCTGGCTGACGGGGTCTAAGCCGAGACGCATGCGTTTAGCATTGAGGCTCTCGTTCTCGCACGCTTGAGCCAAGATGTGTTCAGCTTGCACTGAAGTTAAATGCGCCGGAGTTGGTCGAACCTGGACAATTTTGGATAATTGTTTAGTACATAAGTTTCTTAGGCATTTCATAGTTGGCACTTAAATAGTTCTGTGAAATTATTGAGAATTATCTAGCCTATGAAGTTTCACTCGTTTTTTTAAAAATGTAACAATTTTATAGTAATATTTATTTATTGAGTCGATAGATTTAAATAAAAAATAAAGACTTAATTCGGACTTTAAACGTATTTTCAATTCTAAACTGTTTTTTATAGTTTTGATTAGATGCGATATCAAATACATAAATTGATAGAGATTTTAAAAATTCCAAAAACATCTATAACATATTATCAGGACTCCAAACTAATTTACTTTCTATACATGCGATGGATAAGAAACCGGAACCTTTGCTTTAATTTTATGATAAAATGTGATGTCCAAAATAGATGTCCATTACTCT
>MOOZ01000363.1:165676-175922 GCA_002930495.1 Cecropterus lyciades
TATCTTTCATAGGCTACTTTTAAGAAGTTTTACGTGTGTTGAGTGTGATTTACACACACACACACTATTTTTCTAATATCAAAATAAAAAAAAATCATACAAATTAATTTGTTTATGACAAAAATGACTATTTTTTATATTAATTGCATTGTGCTTTATTATTCGTAGTGTACAATTAATTGAGTAGTATTGCACTTAAAATAAATCAGTAACGAGGAAAAATAAACCAGTCACTTTCATTAACGAATTACACATGACAATGGTAACTTTAAAAAAACATTTTCTATACAATACCAGTTAACATTTCAGGTCAAAACTGTCGGAGTCATTGTAAAACGCTGAAGTACCACTCTAAGGTCCAAAAAACGGGAACTCGCTTTCCCATCACTGGGTTAAGCCTTTTTGTGTGGGGCTTAGGTACAATTTTATCATGCGGTTTTACTCACAACAATATCTTTGTTTCTTTTTTGTGCTGTCATTTATTTATTATCTTTGTGATTATTTCTATATAAGACTATATCTTATAGTTTAGGATAAAATAAACGAATGTGTTCTTTCTGAAAACAAAGATTTATTTTGTTAATTTCTTATCAAAGAAAACATCTTATTACACTATTATAACAATCTTACCTGAAAACAAAGAAACGACATTCAAAGTTTATTTTTCCACCAATTCTAAATTTGTAAACAAAATATATTCCAACAAAAGTTTACTTTTAGCCCTTCTTCTTAACATAACATTCTAATAATCCTAATCTCTAAACAAAACTATCGACGCAAAAGTTTGACAACTACCAAAAATCGTGCGAAGCGCGTCAAAATAAAGAAATAATAATTTGACTACACTTTACATCTATAAGGTTGAGCAATCGAGTATGCAGTTCTCCTGAAGGTAAGTCGGCACTGCTAACCATTGACACCTGTAACCAATGCCAAATAGAAAAGAAGTTCTGCCTGATCACAGATACGTTGCCCTAAAGACTAAGAACGTCGCCTGTAATATTACAGCTAAATAATATGGCATCCACGCAACAGAAATAGTACCTCTCCGCCCATGGACATTTGTAATCAACCCTAGGTAAGATCAAAGTTTCACCTAAGGTTAGCCACAGATTGCTACCTCTGAGGAATAAGATGGAATGCCTCGGAAAAGTATATCTCCCTTACCACACCCTTCAGACCAGAACACAGCAGCGCATAACACTGCTGTTATTAGGCAGAAATAGATGTGGCGGTGGTGCTTCCGGAGTCGAACCATAACGAGTTCTGCCACCTTAAATAATATACGGGTTTAAAAGATAATTTTAACATCATAAAAAGAGACTTCAATTACAATTATTCGTATTGCTGCAAACCTTTTTTAATCCTACTGCTGTTGTTTTTTATAAAATCGACCAAGCTTCGAAAAACAGGAGCAGAAACAACATTGGCGGAGATTATTCGTTAATATTAAAAAAGAAAAACCAGCCAAGTGCGAGTCGGACTTGCGCACGAAGGGTTTCGTACCATTACCTTTAAACGGCAAGAAATCACGATTGTTGTATGGGAGCCCCCCCTTAAATACGTATTTTGATCTGTTCTCTTCGGTGAAGCATATGTGATACAGTGATACAGCCCGGTGACAGACAGACGAACACAGATGGATAGCGGACTTTTAGTAATAGGGCCCCGTTTTACGGTTTGGATACGCAACCCTAAAAAAATTACTTAAACATATCTGCATCTTTAGGTATGTAGAGCGAGATAGTATGTAAGGCATACATGTACATACGCATTCAGACGCGTATGTGTGTGTAAATGGACTTAGTACAAACCTATTGTAGATACCAAGATTACATAAGTACAAGAAGCCTGTGCTATAACTGATATAAGCTGTGGGTGTGGTGGCTAGGTGTTTGTGTTTACGCGGACTGTCCCGGTTTCAAGGTTAAAAAACACGGAATAAGTACCTACAAGTTAATTGTGTGTCAAAATAAAAAGAAGTATTATGGACTATTTAATTTTACATTATTATATTTACTTCCTTTCATTTTATATACATATTGATATGATAATAAAAAATTGTCCCTCCCCCCATGTTTTTTGTTCGCAGGCGCCGTATTAAAAATATATATAGCCTAAGTCACTCTGCAGACTGAGGCAATTCCATTAATATGGCATATGTTACACTCCTTCGAACTGGCTGGGCTGTAGAACGTGCGAAAGAAATGGACATACGTACATGCTTACATAGAAACGTACATACATACTCTCGAAAATATTACCCACCTTCTGTCGCATTCTGGAAAATATATACTCAAATGATCCCGCTGTCATTTACTATGTCATTGAAATTACTTTAAAAAATATACCGGGCATAATTCCAGAATCAATCCTTCAGTGAATCACTTAATTAATTTCATATAATTAGGGGCTCTTTCACAACGTCGAAAAAGTAATTCAACAGAATTATTATTTGACATTAAATTAATGTATATTTTTTACTTACATTTGAACATTCTTAAACCCAATATTATTGATATCTTTATCCAATACAAAATGTCCCAGCAGCTTACATGTGGATTTTATTAGAATATTATAAACAGATTCTTAGTGTCGTTATAATAAATAACGCAAAGATGCGTATAAAGCCTTAGATTTTTTCTTATAAGATTCAAGTCAAGACAAAACTCAAATGCGGTACAATCCAGACGTGCCACATCACTGGCTTTGTATGAAATAACACACACAACAACACATAAACGTAAATTTCAAAGGAGAGCCGGATAAAAATAAATATTCTTTTTGTAAATATCTTTTTAAAAAAGATAAGATTATAAAAAATAAAAGGCAAATAACGGAGTTAGAGTACCAACTTTCCAATTCAAAAATAATGTAATATCGATAATGTATATCTTTCACTTAAAATAGATGAATATTGAATTGTGCGGTAGACAGCGAGATGTACATGGAACGGCATAACCCTTCCACTGCTTAAGAAATACGATAATTGAAGGTGGTAGAATTCTTTATGGTTCGACTCCGGAAGCACCACCGCCACACCTATTTTTGCCTCATAACAGTAGTGATATGCGTTGCTGTGTTCTGGCCTGAAGGGTGTGGTAAGGGAGACATACTTTTCCGAGGCATTCCATCATAGTCCTCAGGGGTAGCTACGAATCTGTGGTTAACATTAGGTGAGACTTTGATCTTACCTAAGGTTGATTACAGACGTCTATGTGCGGCAGTAGCCACTTACCATCAGGTGGACTGCATGCTCGTTTGCTACTTCTCTACTGTAAAAAAAAAATATAATAGGAAATCATACTGACATTCTTCATACTAAAATTATAAAGCTGAAGAATTTGGCGCTTTAATCTCTTAAATTACGTTCGAATTGATTTTTTTGTGTGAAATAGTCTAATTATTGACGGCTTCATAACATCACGCTATGTTTGTTTTTTTCTTTGTAGTAGCGGATGAAACCGCGTGGCACAGCTAGTTGTCAATAATATCCCATATTTTCCGCAACAAAAGCTGGCAGCCCGGTCGTAGGACGTCTAACTAGGTTTAGATACACTGGCAGACACTAGCATGCAAGGTCGCCCGGCGCCTCATTGGTCATTGCGTGTCCGAGTACTGTGGATGTGGTCCAACGTTACTGTTGCCATGTGATATTTTTTTAATCAAATTGAATTGCAAAATCCATTTTCTTTTAATTTCGCTCTTGCATATCACGGGACATACAAAAGTAAAGGCAACATTTTGATATTGCTGAAAAACCACTTGGGATTGGCAAATGATTATTAAAGCACATTTACCAATGTACCTGTATCATAAGTAAAGCTTTAACTGTCTATTGTCGTTTGCAATATCTATTACGTTAGATTTCAGTATTAGCTACTAAGGATGTTGAGAAAATGGCATTCATTCAAACCATTACCTATTGAAGATTAAATAACCATTTAAAATGAAGTTATTCAAAGAAATCAAATATCTGAAATATTTTTAATGGTACATTTAAAATATTTTACGTATTTTATTTCTAATATAATTCGTTTATATAAAATGCTTAAACGAATATTTATTTATTTACTACTTAAATTTATTGTTTGTATGTTTGTCCTATTTATTTGACACCGGTTAACAGATTGTCTTGCGTTCCCAAAGGCCTCCCTTAGAGCTTGCCATGTTTTGGCAAGTTGTATACTTACTGATTTATAAATAGTATTATATATTATATAAGATAAATAATAGGTAGATCCGCCTGTAACGACGTTGCGTAGTTAATAATATTACTCATGAGAGTAGTTTAATTTTAAAAAATGTCTTCGTTCAGTAGTTCAAGAGATTAGCTCCATTATTAGTTGTATTCAGAATATTAACAGATATACAATTAATAATGATTCATAATGTATTCTTTGTTGCCTTTTTAATCTCTATAAATATTATTATTATTATTTGTTATCATCGGTATGTTAGTCAAGCTTCCTGCCTTCTCCTCATCTAAATGAAAGTACTTAAGTCCATTCGTCATAAGGTAAAATTAGAAATGCGAGAATCAAATCCCTTTACCCAAATCTAAAAAAACAACACATTATGGACTAGATGTCTAAAGACTTAATCTTAATCAGGCTACATTTCATGCCAGAAAAAACGGTCTTAGAACAAGACTATAAAAAGTTAATACAAACCAAGACAACAAAGTTGTTACGCACACGATAAAGAAATAATGATATTGAATGTGGTACATAGTTCACAACGCAAATACTCGCATCGGATTAACTTCCACATTTCATTCCTAACGTAAACATCTTGTTATTTCAACAAAGCTTCCAATAAAATCTAGCATTAATTTAATCATGGCAATAAAATGGCTTGTCCATACTATTTTCCCGATGCGGCCGCGTGTCATTCGAGACTCCGCCATTTTGCAAGGCGAACCGCTCGCGGCGGGAAAACTGACTTTGGCGCCAATTTCGATGCGGCAACGTCTACTATGCGACCGCATCCGATCGGAACCTTCTCACTTCAATACGACTGTAACGCAAGGGCCATCACAATTTGGTCAGTTAACACCACGGTTGTCATTATAAATTCCTTTAATTATACCATTTTTAGTGCGCTTTATAGTAGCTTGCGGGAACCCGACCGTATTAAAGTGGCATCGCGGATTCTCAACCTTGGTTTTATCTTATCCGATCAAACTCGATCCCTCTCGTACATATGAGTACACTTAATAAAAGTTCAAGCGTAGTTGGTCCATGACATAAGGAATACGGGATCGCGTCGATGTTATCTAGTTGATACGTAAAAAAATTAAAAAGTTACCTTTGGCAAAACGTGTTGCAGCAGCGCACCGGCTTTTCTCTTCGCGGCCATCTTGAATTAGCGTTCACACAGCACTTATGTCTTTGGTTTCAATTTGCGTTCGTCGTATTCGAAATTCAGTTCCTTGACCCCATTTCGTGGGAGGTGGCGGAATTAAATTTCTATAGAATTGAATTGGAGTTAAATGTGTTGCATTGTCGTAGTACTTCGATTCGAATTCCTACGCGTCAGGAATGGACAATTATTTGCGTTGTTTTCAGTTAATGACCGAGTTAATGAGGTAATAAGCACGGCAAGCTGTTTTGACTGCTCCTCTTTACCATTAAAGGTCTTTAACTTGCAAATAAATGAACTAACCTAGTTATTTATGTAATGGAGGGGTGAAAAACATATGCCGTTATGAAGTAAGCATACAACGCATTTAAAAAGGAGCTCTATGAAATTGCTCAATGATGTGTTAATATTTAACTATTAAATTAAAGCGTTTAATTCGCTTGTATAGTTTAACTAACTTTGATCTTTTAGTATTAATATTAAGCATAAGTCAGTAGCAGGTTGTTATGTAGATTTGTTTACAAAAATGTTGTTCCTATATTTAATTCTCTTACAAGCAACACCTGAGCAACGAATAAATAAATATTTAAAATACTTAACTATAAAACAACTGTCGAATAGAATACTAATACCAGGGGCAAATAAACAATTAAGTAATAAATTAATGAAGCGCGTTATGCTTGTTTAAGCGCCAAAAATAACAGTAAATTGCGAAAATCAGAGTGAATGTAGCGTAATGTAACGACAAATTTGAAACTTTGTAAACAAAATGAAACCACAATTTCATAATTCATTAATAATTATTTATGGTGCCTGGACACTAAATACCCTGCTAGTTGGAAGAAAGCAATCGGGCATCATATGCCCGAGCGTCGCACGACCGTACGTCAGTTACCAGAGTGTTGCTCGGGAAAAGGTTTGCTTCAAGCGCTATAATTTGCAGTGTATAAATGTACGAAGTATGTCTTATAAGATCAGATACATACATTTGTTTTAGGCGAATGTTTCGTGGCCCTCAGATTATACGAATGCATGTCACATAAGCGTCAGACATCGCCAAATTGGCTGCTGTGACAATACTTGCACCTCAATGTATTTGCAATCAGCTATAAATCAAATTAATACGGCGTACATAGTTCAATATTATTTTTTTCCGACAAACAATAAAGTAACGAATAACTAGGCTAACAGATGGATCTATTGGTGTATAAATGAAAAAAAAGTGCGTGAAGCAAACAGGGCTTCAGTGAAAACAAACAACGAAGTACCAGGAGAGCATAATGCAAATAGAAATGAGGGGTACGTCGGTCCACGTTGCGTCAGGTCAGTCCCTGATACGCTTCATTTTCGAAAAGCCTACTTTTTGTCGAGGGTGCATTGCCCACTCGCACCCCTATTTGCACAATACTTTTCAATGAGCCGGTATATTGTTTGCGCGCTACGAACTAATGTACCTACCCCCGTTTCTATTTATTCGGAATAGAAATGGGGTGATTACGGCCTGAAATGTTTTTGTTAACTGCTCGCCTAATTTTGACAGCAGTTATTCAAACTGCCCGTTCCGGCGGATATAGCTGCTTTTTAATAACGACTATTTCAATAACTTTTAATGTTCTTCAACATTATGTTAACGACGACAGACGTTCTTTTTAATCGCAATTATCATTATTGACCTAATTTTGTCCCATTATGCACGAATAACCTTAAGAGTGAAAAGTGTTATGGACAAGTATTTAGTTTCAACTCCGACACATACCTAACACAGTAGGTTTCCTCACAATATTTGTCTTTTCCTCGACCGTTAAAGCCAGTGATCATGATTTCTAATACGCATGACTTCGAGAAATCCGTGAATTCAAACCGGTAGGTAAGTTTCATTTCCAAAGTGCGGGAAGCTATGAGACGTATTTAGAAATCATGAAGCATACTCAGTCAATTGTCATTCGCGCAGATCGATCGATTACGCGCAACACGACTGCTTATAACGATTTTTTCTAGTAAACAAGGGGATTACTTAGAAATCCATTATTTAATCCAAGCTATGAAAAAGATTTGATATTATAATTTGTATTTTGTATTCATTTAGGATAAAACTATTGAAATTTTATAAAAATATGATATTGGACAGACTTACACTTATACTATTTATGCGATCCTGCAACCATAATTAACTTCTATAGAAAAAAAGTTAAATTATTTCAATCAAGTATAATATTATCAAGATATTCAAATCTGCTACTTTTATGACAGTACGTGCATGTTTGTAATATTCGAATGGTAGAAGAAAAAATAAACAAGAAATGTTGATAGTGCAAGTACAAACGTACCGTCTTCCTGTGTGCCTAATTAAAGCCTTTAAATGTACCAATTAGCACAGATAAAAAATAGACCGAACGAAACTGTGCGAGTAAACTGTAAATTCTCAGAAAAAAATACCAGGCGCGCATGGCACGGCGGAGCTTTGAGCAGATTAAATCGCAGAGGGCTCTCATTCTCATGCCGCGATAACCGACATCGACCATTTTCCATCTCGGGCACAGTTTTTGTGCCCGCTCGCTCGAAACTAGAATTAGCTGTGTCAAACCCAACGTTAACTCTACACACGGAATACGTAACGTAGGGTGACGGAGCCAACTTGCCGCATTTTAGGCGCTAAACGATTAGCGGTGCTTAAGGATTTTAAGGTTAGGGTGCAGCGAGATTGCAACAGAGGAAAGATGATGTTATACGAAATTTTTATAGATTTTTTTAATCCCAGGAACTAGATGTATTACATGAGTAATAAGCAATGGCCGTGATAATTTTGTGCTTCATTACATCGATGTAAAACTGAAATGTTATGTTTAATGTGATATATCAAAATATGTAAGAATCCATTGAACAGATATAAGTTTTCCACGGATGACCACGCAGTGAGCACGGATAGTAGATTTGCTATATTATGCTTGTTTGCTACGTCCACAAAATAAGTTTAGTTGAAAAAGGCAAGTACATCAGGGCGTTAAGGAGTTAAGGATTGAAAGCAGATATAGAGGTATAGAATATAATGACTATAGAAGAAAATCATTCTGAGAGATGATATATTCCCCGCAGTAGACCTAATATTAATAAATAGTATAAGTTTCTATCTAAATAATGGTGGGACCATTATTATCTTACTGGTTCGTCCTCTACAGACTCCTACAGCTTTCACGCTACTTATTCGCATGCTAAATAAATTCGTTAGAGATACGGCAAGCGTCTTATGATGTGGTTTTAATACCCCATCAGCATGTCTTATTGGTAGGTTTTTCTTAATCTCATAGGATCCTAATATTTTTCGCTTGCTTCGCTAAATAAATTAGTTAGTGGTGAGGCAAGCGTCTTACAAAGTGGTTTTAATACCTCCGTTGTAGTGAATACAGCCACGTTTTAGGCATCCAGGCAAAGTGCGCACTGCGCGGTTATTAACATTTTAATCCCTACATACAAGTTCTTAAGGCTTTTCACTTATCCCTCCAGTTTGAACCCTAAATTTTACAACTTAAAGGTAAACTCGTAGTTTAGCTGCGGGTTACTTACCAGTTACCATGTTTCTTCTAAGAACATTATAGTAGACACGTAACGTTGAAAATATTAATTTAAAAATCGTACGACGACTTTTTTGGGTTTTTTTATTACAATATATTTAATTAAACAGTTTTTATGAGTTTTCGTCAAAATACTAACATTAATGTGCTATAATTCATATTTTTTAAATGTCCTATTATTTACTAGCTTTAGTATGTGGAAAAACACTAGATACACTTTTTCTGGCGCAGTCGGATAATAAAAGTACTAATATCCAGTAACAAAGCTACATGCGCTAGAAACGTACTAGATAATAATTTATTATAAGGATTTATTGTGGTACCGATGTCACAGTTATATCTGCGTAACGCAGCAATGTGCACTTTCTGCTGAACTGTACCGTAACGCACACATACAAACATGAGACATTCCAACTTAGTTTGCAAGATTATCAAGTATGCCGATCTCAGGCGACTTTTTTTATTAAATTAAATATTTTTTTAATTAAACTTATAAAAGTATAATGTACAGTATCAATTTTAGTCTAATTAAAAAAATATATGATTAATAAAATAACAGAAATAGTTAAAAAACCAAATCCAGAAACAAGTTATATGTACGATATATTATGATCGATCAAAAAATCTAAGATTCATCATATCACCAAACCATCCATCTTGGTAGGTAATGGCCTACTAAAGCTGCATCCGATTGAGGAGGATGGCAAGATGTTATCCGCGTAAGCGGTCAAGCATCAAAACCCTGATTGTAATGTAAGCGTTTGTACTGTGAAACGTTACATGGACACTACTAAGTTCTGGAATCCTGGTAACACAGAATACTTACATTAAATCAATCAAACACCTATTTCTAACCGACTAACAATTAAATAACCGGTCAAGTGGGAATCGGACTCGCGCACGAAAGGTTCCGTACCATTATCTATGAGAAACGGCAAAAAAAATCACCTTGTATGGCAGCCTCCCTCATATATTCATTTTATTCTGTTTTTAGTATTTGTAACAATAAATGCATCATAGCGGCAACAGAAATACATATGTAAAAATTTAAACTATCTAGCTGTTCACAAGATACAGTTCACGAGAGCCTAGTGACAGACAAACGGACAGACGGCCAGATGGACTGCGGAGTCTTTGTTAGGGTTCAATTTTTACGATTTTGGGTACGGAACCCTAAAAATAATTGAAAAGAAAAACGTGGGGTGCATCTGACAGGTATTTTTATTAATTAATTCATCTAAAATTATATTAAACTGACAGTGAATTATGTGGGCGGCGATAATATCTCTATTCAATTATAACTTTTGGATTGT
>MOOZ01000363.1:186511-207538 GCA_002930495.1 Cecropterus lyciades
CCTGTTCATGTAAACGTATTAACATTACTCCGCGTTACTAAGTGGACAAAGAGCATTAACTAATCGCATATCAGTCGACTCAGTTGTAAAATGAGGTCTTGTTAATTCAGCTAAAACTATGTAACAGTACGCACCGACTCTATTTGGCAACAGCATAAAATGTAATTTCGTTTCAGAAAAGTACGTATCTTGTAGAAAACCTTTTTTTACTCAACTGAAATTGTAGAGTTCTTATAAGAGACTTTCGTACATTATGTCTTAGTCTAGAGTCTACATCTTAACAGACATTGAAAAACTTTCGACGCGGAACCTAACTAAATTGAGAGTTCTGAAGTTTATGTTCGAAGTAAACGCTAGAATCACGTTATTTATCTATATAACGCAAGCTTTCAGTGGATCTCTATCGATAATCGTGATCAACTCATTTCTACTTCTCTACTTTTGTGTCTCTCTACTCTACACTACTCTTCTATACAATTAGAACTATTAGCAATGTTATTGCTAATTGTTGTAAAAATATTTTTTTAAATTAGTTTTGTGTCTGTTCTAGTATAAATTCACTTCATTAGCTTCTCCACTATTTGTTAATGACATCAGTTCTTGTAAAAAAAAAAACATTTTTTTTACATTTATTTGTGTCGTTTCTGCTCTGGTACGAACATCTGTGTTGTGTTTATTTCAAACTGTTAATTTTATGTAGTTGATATTATTATCCATATTTAAATATAAACCTATATTATCCCCGCAAGGGTTATGTTACGTTAAGGGTTTAAGGTTTATGTAATGACTAATTTTTATTTGTAAAAAAGGCACGAAATTTTAGAACCCTACAAAAAACAAGACCTCTTGTTTTCAGTAAAGACCTTGACCTACAAAGACCTACAAAGACTCTACACGTGCCACTTTTCGGCCGATCTTTGAGATATTTCTAATACCACTTTGCAAGTATTGTTACTAATAGAAAAATAACGTCATAAATAAATAAATCACAAAATGAACAGGACTTTTTAAATACCAAAAGTTCCAAGTCAAAAATGTTTTTTTTTTTATATAAATGATAAAAAAAAACTTTTTTCTACATTCTATGTTTGAAAATAGATTTTTTATAATATTCATCTAAATTTGACATAACAAAAATGAATGATACGTTTTGTCTTTTTTATAAATTACGAGTACAATAAAAAAATATTTTTCGATAATCATGTGAGTATTAAAATTTTCACTATAATAATACATACGTTATGATAAATATTGGTTGAAAGTCGTACCTACGTTTTAGCAAATTAACAAAATATGTATGTATTTGAGTCTGTATTTGAGTTCAAAATTAGTAAAATTTCTAGACTTCCAGTAATTTTAGGTGACATTATTGTTTATTTATTTATCTTGGCAAATAAAGGTGCGAAAACGTATAAATAAATTAGGAAGAATACTCCTTATTTTCATAAGAATATATTACGTATTCTGTAATGTATAATGATACCATATAATGAACTTATATAATATTCTCAGTAACCTCCAAGATTATGTGGCATACCACACCTCGTAATGCAGCAGATCCAAAACAAGACACACCTTAATTAGGGAAATCAATTTAACCGATGTACGCTTGATTACAAACTGATAATGACGTAATTACAGAGCACGCACACTTGCATAGCACGAATATCGAGTACATAAGCGATGTATATGTAGCGGCGAACGCGAGAACTATGTACAATACACCTACAAACATATACATATTCGTATGTGATGAGTTACATATACATGTGTGATTATACATATATATTGTGTACGTACATATAGAACTAGCGTCGCTTGTTACCAGAGTCGCATAACCGAACCGTAGTTTGATAACAACGGCGAATTGTCTTACGGCAGCACATACGTAGTTTGACGCTTTGTACTGAGTTCAGCGATTTAGACACACTTACAAGCTTAGCGTGGTAAAATGATTTGCTATGAATTTTCTTGAATAATCATAACCCGATGCCTATTTGTTTATTGTTACTGTTTAGTTATTTAACACGTGTATTGAGCGAATAAATTGATATTACTTGATCACCAAAACAAACTATATATTATATGTTTATTTATACTCATTGTAATACTTATAACAACTGTAAGATAATTAATAAAAACATTTTTAATTGTTTTTCTATTTTAAAACGGTCTTAAGACGACCTACGATACCTACGAAAGAACTCCTTAAATTGTTCAATGCTACATGCAGAGGTAAAATATTATGCAAAATGCAAGGTAAGAATATTGAAATAAAACAACACTTATTATCGTTCGTGTCTTCCTACTACTCATGGATCAGAATGTAGCACGCAGGGGTGTATCTGTAATCAACATTGGCGATGGCTCAGGGCTCTCTAGCGGTTTACGGCCCCTCGCCCCGCGACTGATAGCAATGCGTAGAATGGCAGTTGGACCTCCTTGCGTTTATAATAGCCTAGTCTTATACCAAGGGATAATACTACGGAAATTTCTATTTCTTTTTGAGCGAAGGGACTATTATTGCAAATGACTTCTTAAGAGTCATGGTACCCTGATACTTATGATCTTTTATACCAGAATGCTTATGATATTCTTCTTGATTTTTCAAACGATAGAATATTGATTGGTTTTGTACAGAATTAAGATAATGTTTTTATTTTTAACGACTTACACTTGTGACTTCGTCCACTAGTATAGTATAGACAGTGTAGGCTGATACTCCAGTACTTAGTAGGAGTTAGAGTTCATTATAAATCCCTTGCCTGTAAACCAATGCACATGAGATACACAGGCCACCCTCTGCTAATAAACAAAATATTGGAAAATTATTATTAATCAGTAATGACTGCAAATTTCATGTTAATCCAAAAATCCTTCAACAGTGACAATCATTTTCGTCCAATGGCAGCCAGTCATTACAAAATTAATGCGCCGTTAAATTGACATGAGAAATGCACTGACCGTACATTATTTACAAAATGGTCTTATTTACTAGCATAATTATAGCAATATTAATTATGAACGATATAATTATTTTGGATGGTTGAATATTATGACTACTACTGTATGGTAGATTAGTATAGCAGAACTACTCTCTCTCTCTCTTGTCATAAGAGAAGACTTTTGTCATAAGAGTCTACATAGCAACGTAGTCATCTACTGTCACTAAAACGTGAAACGAAACATTCGTCAACCAATTATTGTCCCACTGTTGGGCACGGGTCTTCTCGCTGATTGAGTGCGTTTCAAGCCATAGTCCACCGCGCTGGCCAATAGCAAATTGATAAACTTCACACACCTTTGAGAACTTTTTTAAAGAACTCAGGCGTGTAGGTTTCCTCGCGATGTTTTCCTTCTCCGTAAGACAGTAATCATTAATTTCTAATACGCACATAATAAAAAAAAAATTAGTTATGCGTGCCTAGGATTTGAACGTCCTATGTCTAATTGTGAACAGACAGTGATATAGCAGTCACTATTGGTTCCTTTAGCAGTAGGTTAATCCAAGTTATATAACCATCTCAAAGATTAATTTCGGTCTGTTTAGGACCTAATAATTTAATATCTTTGTGTGTCCATTCACAAGGAATCCTTGTGTTTCATCATCATAATGGCAATGGAAGGTCTTTTCAAACTAGCAAAAAACCTCCGACAAATTTTCCTGCATCAACAATAACGATGGGTGAATACCGTACGAATACCAAAGACGCCCAAGATCTCAAGACTCATGGAACTTCCGTTGACGCCCACCATTACTTAAGCTTATAGACCAGTTACAATTGTATAAGCCTCTGGGCTATGTGCGCTTCGCTATGACTTAACAAAATCCAAAGTACGGATAGCATCACGCCAACGTTCAGAATAGATAGCGGGACTCTGGATAAGTTTAGAACAAATTGATATAATAGGTTTAGGATTTTTCTCAACTAACGTGGTTGAACCCTCAGTGATGCGACTCCGGGGCACCAAAGCCACAGCTATTTCTACCTAATATGAACAGTGTCAAACGCTACCGCTTGCTGTTGAGAGAATCGTATTTATCCGAGGAGTACCATCTTTGCAATCAAGAGTAGCAACGCTACGACCAACCTCAATAAGACTTATCTGCGGTTTATTACAGATGTCCCTGAGCGGCAGTGGTCACTTACCAACAGGTGGACTGCATGCTCGTATGCTAAAAAAAAGCTACAAAGGGGGAGGGAGACTTTAAATACACTGAGCAAGAACGCATTAGCTTACACACATTATTATTGTAGGTATCTTACCAGGCAATCATAAGCTTACTGAGCTTAGACGGTATGAATAGAATAATCAGAATATTGACGCATCGCTTAGCACTAAATCTTACGGCTGCGTACCAATTAGTATCGACCATTCTACTTATACATACCTATAAACACCACTTATAATATTAGCTCGCTATAAACCAAACGCATTGATTATAAATTGATATTTATTATACTCAAAATTGAACTGTACTTGGTTGCCATAAAGTATTGAGTTGAGATCGCGGCACGCAATTGAGTTGAACATCTTGAAGCTACCCTAGTAGAGGTAATTATTGTAATCTGTATTTACATATGTGTGAGTAGTAGCGAGGGTAGACGATGAGGCTGCTTAGGAAGAGCTTAATATATTTTTTTATACTTAGTTATGTTTGGTTTTTTGCTTTATTAAGTACTTAAAAAATAATGACACACATTTAAAAATCTATCATCATACTCTTTATAGCGTTTTGTTTATAAAATTCTGTATTCCCAACGGTATATATTTGGTAAGCATATATTTAATAAAACTATTTTGATGCAATTCCTCCTCCTCCTTTTGGGAAAACAGCCTAAATTGTTTCGCTAACGTAACGACTATACTGTATAAGTACAAAAAATGCATTATTATTATTTATTCACGTAACAGTTTTCATTTACAACATTTAATTGGGTGTAAACATAAACTCTTTCGAGTTTTATCGTACACCCTGCACCGTCGACTATGGTAAATACACTTCAAATGCGTGTCTACATAAGCATATAAACACACTTATTAATAAATGAAATGAAATTTCATTTATTACATACATGCTACTCGTAATCGATGAAAAAAAATGTTAGTTTTAAAATACTCGTAATGATGAATAATGATATAGACATTTACATGATCGAGCGAATTCCACAATTCTCTGCAACATAGCTTATAATGTACAACTACACGTACAAGTACGAGGGTATGACAGTACTAAGCCGGGTGTACGCACTGCGTATGTATTTGTCGCAGCTGGAGTGTAAAATTAGCTGTATTACATAATAGCTACTTGCAATTTAAACATGATTGCAAAGGGTCTAAACTTTAAAAATGATAGATATGTTGCCTCAAAATGATCATGTTATTGCCCATTATTGTAATGCAAATTACGGGTATAAGCCAAAAACGTAAACGTGCAATATATATAACAATGTATGGGCGATAATGTAAACGGTGATCGTTTGGAAGAAACGTAATAAACTCGTACTAAAGCCACAGTATACTGTAGCTATGAGGACAAAAGATGGTCATAATTATGTAAATACATCACGACATATACAACAAGTTCTACTACATTTTTGTTATATGTATATTGAATACCTGATCAACATTCGAGTGGATTGTAATATAGCTGAATTAAAATGCAACGTATTGTAATATCGCTCCGCGTTTCCCAACGCGGATGACTGCCCCGCGACTGAACCATCTCTTCGTTACCAATTTGACCATTACTATGTGTTGCAAACTCTTAAGGATAATATTTTTTTCTTAAAGTATGTTTTTTTAACTACATAATTTTCGTTCTAATGTCAACAATGACTTTTCTCTCAAAGTCCTGAAATAAATAGTTATCGAAAAATAAGACGAAAGACCCGTCAAAGTAGATGTAAAACATCATATATTTATACATACATACCAACAGACAAATTTAATTTAAATGATTTTTTTGCATGATCTGGTGTAGGTAAGCATTAACTAAGAACTTGGCAAGTATTTAAAAATCAGAGTAATTTAAAACCAAACCAGGCGTATTGTAAAGCAACCTATCATGCATATTGGCTGCGGCATAACTATGCCTATATTGAGGTACTCGCTCCACTGCCTCGCACGTATGTGACAGTACACCCAATTTGTATAGCGGTAGTTTGGTTCACACCTATTTCTACGCATCAAAGCAGAGTATATAACTGTTTTTATAAGTGATAGAAGTAGCGAATGTGATGTTAAGATGACAACTAATATATTAAGTCTTCCTTTAAGTTTGAATGCCTGTAATTCTTCTTAACTACGCCTTATTGGTAAACCTGGATTACCACATCTTTAACTATAACGAAACATCATTGCCATTGTTGAATATGAGGATAGTTTTATGGCTAATATTAAATTAAATGATCCTAAGGCTTCATCAAACCGAAAAGTTCTACCATTTTTGAAATGTTGCATTTTTATATTATAATATTGAAGTAGCAAACGAGCAAGCAGTCCACCTGATGGTAAGTGGCCATTGCCGCCCATGGACATCTATAATCAACCCCAAATAAAATCGGACTCTGACCTGAGCTTGATCTCAAATGCATTGCTATTCCTGAGGACTAAGTTGAAAAAGTTTGTGTTCCTCAAAACATTCTCAGACCAGAAAAATAAAAGTAGCGTTATGCACTGCGCATAACGCTACTGTTATTAGACAGAAATAGATGTGGCTTTGGTTCTTCCGAAGTTGAATCTCAGAATTATACATATCACCATCAAAATATGGGAAAATAACCAAACAACATCTTTAAAGACTATAAAGGGAAATCAGATTTGTTAATTAATAACGTGGGCCGTGAAACCTATGCAATAAGGTTTTCAGTGAAGTTGGTGCAGAATATAACAAAAAAAAGTAGGTTAAAGTACCAGGCATCCATAGCCTTAAAGACTACCGTAGCCGCACTGGTGGAACGTTACGTATGCGATTAGACTAATCTTACGTTAGGTTTGTTCGTTTTTCCGCTCCGTCTCTACGTATGTAGGGATACGTTCAACATTAATTAGTTCCACTACGGACCGGGTTTTACGTAAGAAAAACGCAAATCCGAGCGCATTTGTACGGTCTTTTTGTATATCAGAAATAGGAATGTTTACGTATTTGTAAGCTGTTCCGAGAGGAATGGTACGGAATATTCTCTTACATACATTTTGTTAAAGCGAAATATTTTTATACATCGTATGGTATGTCGTTTAAACGAATAAATTCTATACGAGAACTATATAATTTGAAATACTTTTTTTCCCTTCTGTTATTTAAATAATGGTTGCAATAAAAATTGTACTTCCAACTGATTTTTCAATTTTTAATGTAATATTAATTTTGCTAAAGTTAATATGACTGCCACAAAAATATCGATGTAAATATTATTTACTGTTCAATTTAAAAAACACAATTTTGGTAATGATTTTTATAAATTATTTTCCCCTAATGACTAAAGCTATTGTGATTCATTTATAACATCTAACTAGGCTAGATCTGAAAAAAAGAGGTACAGTTGAATTAGAATGAAAGAGCCTCCCTACGCCCGGGGTACCAGGATGACATAACCGTTGCGGTAGTTAATTAGCAACGCAGGGCGCGGCGAGACAGGCGCGGGCGCGGGCGCGCCGTTTAGAGGAAATTGTCGTTTTTATACGGCTTCCCCCTCGCCCCCACGGCCCTCGAACATTCGAATAATGAAACAACATACTCGCTCACATCTTGTAAGCACATATCAGCCTGGTAATAAAGAGAAATTAATATCGCGCGTTACAATCAACCCCCTGACCGTTTGGGCGGAATATGGCTGACTTGATAGTCTTATAAAGCCTAGCTGACCCCGTACAAAGTAATATTCCCACGTAATGTTAAGGCGTTACCAAACAATTCTATTCTTCGTACATTAAGGCTTTGCGGCTGCTAATTTTGTTCGTTACGCCCCTAATGTTATTGTGAATTTGGCAAAGGAACATTTTTACGAACCTTTACCTTTTACTTTAGTGTTAAGTAAACAGAATTTATTTGCACAAGGCCACGGTAGAATAGATAGGCCACGTAATTTTGTATCCCATTTTTAAGAACCTATTGGTAATCTGAATGAAGAACTTTCATTGAATGTTAATAACATCGCATTTAATTATTCACACACGTCACCCCATTGCACTCCATAACAAGTAACATAGTGAAAAATATTAAATAAAAAAACCCGACTGCTTAAAAATGTTTTGTTATTTGTTTTTATACTTATATAATTAATTTATTGTATTTTTTGAGTTGTCCTCGGAATGGAATTTTGGAATGGCCATGGCCTATTACTAGTTTTCAACTGGTACTCATTTGTCATGAAAATAAGAAATCTCTGCAAACTGTAACGATCCTTATGATACTTCACATTCCGTCGAGCCGTTTGGGCTGTAGCGCGTGCCAAAGAAAAGGACATACACACATAAAAACATACATAAACTCGAAAAAAATAACCTTTCTTTTGACGTAGTCGGGTAAAAAGTACATAGACAATTTACTTGTATTATATGTGATCTATGGTTTAAGTTAGTGAAAAATAGTAACTTAGAACTTCGAGTAGACGTCGCAAGGCGCGTTAAGTCGACCTTGCCTAAGACCGGACTAAGTTTCACGCCACGCCATTCTCAATTATAACTGTCAAAGAGCGACATGTAGCATCTATACTGGAGAACTACCACTTTGTATTACAAAACACGTGACTAAGAACTATATGTGCACATAATGCAACTTAGAATGCATCTATTGGAGAAGAAAAACGTCATTAGGAAATCTAAAAAACCTGAAAGTACTTACAGAAGGAGTTCTCAAAGGAGTGTGAAATCTATCAATTCGCCCTTAGCCAGCGCATTAGAATTTGGTCTGAACTTCTCTCACTCTGAGAGAAGACCACTTTGGCCAGCAGTGGGTAAGTTATGGGTTGATGCCGAGCCACAAAGGTATAAAAAAATTTGGGACTGAAACGTGTCCGTACTAAGATTCGACCTTTTACAAGATCAACAGCCAAAGTCCTGGATGAGGTACTTTTTGCTTTTCAATGCCCCGATGCCTTAAATATAAAAACGTTTGAAGGTGGTACAACCCTTTGACCCGTCTGAAGGGTATGTTAAAAAAGACACTCGTATCCGAAGTGTGCCACCCTTCTCATCAGGAGTAGCAACGCAACCTCAGGTAAGACTGACCCTATCTGAGGTAAATTAAAGATGTTCATAACCGGCAGGACCCACATACCATCAGGTGGGCTGCATGCCTTTTGCTACTTTAATATTATAAAAAAGCGAATAAAAATAACATCAAAACAACATTTTCTCTCTAATAAAAATAAGAATTAGAAATCGTTAACGCTAATCTATTTAGACGTCGCATACGCCCCCTGGTGGTCGCCTATACGAAGCTAATGAGACTATTAGTGCATTCTGTTCACATCCGCCGCACTAATCCAAATATAAACCTCGAGGAATTCAATTTCTATAAATAAATATTATTATTTCATGTATTACAAATCAATACTGGAAAGTGAAGATGTCCTTCACTTTCCAGTATTTATTTGTAATACAAATCTTTATAACTACATAGTTTAATAAAAATGTTTACGATTATTTTTGTGATTCGTGAAATGTAGATTTGAATATTTTCATATCATAGAAGAATCATGTATCATAATTATGAGTTCGCTTTTGTTTAGTCGGTGAGTAGCAAACGAGCATGCAGTCCTCTTGATGAGGACTGCATGCTCGTTTGCTACTCACTACTAAGTGGTCACTGCCGCCGATGGACATCTGTAAGCGACTTCTAATAGAACAGGGGTTCTATATGAAGTCGATCACACATGCATTGCTTCTCACTAAGACTAAGATGGCCGCCTCATATATAAGTTAACCGGCAATGGAACTCTGCCACCGAAACGCAAAAACTACTTTATGCTAGAAATAGGTGTGGCGGTGGTACCTCCCCAGTGGAACTATGTACACTTGTTCAGCCGTGTTAACGTATAATCTAGACAGAGTTCTTTTTTAACCACAATCGGAAAATGTTTTTAGCTTTAAGCACAAAATGGCGCAAGAGTTCACATACAAATAAAAATTTAACGCAACATACAACTCTATAAAATCACAAACATTTGCTCTCATCGGGAACTAAATCCGAACTCTCAATGCAAGTACTACGCTGGCGGAACTCGGTCGCCAGTTGCAGTATAAATAGTACAATTTTTAACTAGTACGATATCATCATTTTGAATGTCCGCCTGTCCCTGTAGTTCTGGGACCAGAATAGGACTACAGTACAGGTAAGGTAAGGTACAGGTAATATTACCTGTCGTAAGAGGCTACTAAAACTGGGTTTCCGGGGTTGCGGACGGCAAGAGTGGGAGCTCAAATCGCCCAGGCAAGCGACCTCGGGAAGGACTGCCGTATATGTGGTGGCATAACAACGTTAACACCAGATGGTGTGGTAGACATCCTCGCCCACCCAGGTGGAGCCCAATTGAGCTATACAGTTAGAAGACTCCGATTGCGTTCCGTTGGAGACCCTGGAATTCTCTTCGCAGCGCTGAAGATGGCTACAGGAGGGGGTTTTACCAGAGTCACCTAAGATTTGGTCTTCCTGGGTTTCTTCGCCCCTATATAGTAGACGTTTGGGTACTCTGCTTTAACTCGTCTTTTCTACGTGTTCTACCCGTCGCAGGCTTCCTACACTAAAGGCATTGATAACATTACGCCCACTATATATCTGGTAAGGCTCGTTATACCGAGTTGGTCAACCCTCATTTTCCTGCACTGCACCGAAAATATATTTATCTGATAGTCGCATTCGATATTAAAACTTTCATTGGTAACAGTATAATTTTAAACAAAATTGGTAATCCCTGTTGTAATCTTGTCTGGAATGGTAAAGAAGACACTTATACGAGGCATTCCAACATAGTTCTCAGAGGTAAAATAAAATGCAGCATTCTCTCTTTTGGTAATTCTGTAATAAATAAACTAGCAAAATTGTGTTTTACTTGATATAGCAAAGCATAAAAATACCAAAACGTAATTAATTTTAATAATTTATTTTCATGAATACCAGCGATATTGAAAGCTATATTTGATATCAAAACTTGAAAAACTATTCAAACTGTTTTTAAAAGGATCGTCCGTCATTAATCCCGAGCAGATAAAAAATCTTTAATTAAATTCTACAATTATTATTAGTAGATAAAAATCAGTACAGCGGATTATAGCGATTTTTTGTAATGAATAGTTTAGAGAAAAAAATACATTCGTTGAAGTTTAATGAAAATTATAATTAATCTGTTATGAGATAGAAAATTAAGATAAACGTACAGCAAGACTTTTAGATGTGGTTAATTATCGTAAAATATAATTAACGACTTCACTCGACCCCTAATTTTGGTGGATTCATCAAAACGATTCCTATTTATGAATTGTCGTCGACAATTTTTATTGGCATTTCGTCACCGGGCCACTAATAAACGGGCAAAGCCATCGGCAAACATTGTATCTAAGTACCAGGGGGGCATAACCGCATCAGATATAGCTCCGTTCCGTCGGCATAATGCGACCGCCGCCGCCGGCCCCGCTCGTAACCGTCTAGCGAAGCTAAAACCGGGCGATTCGGTTTTATACACACCCCCTATAAAAGGAAAAGGACCGGGTATGGTCCCGGGATAAGTGGGGGCCTGTATCTTTATATCTGCCCCCCTCACCCTCTAGGGCATTATGACCGGGGGGTTCTTTGGACAGCTAAAAGAAATATCCGGTTCCTTACCCCGCTAGCAGCGGGTAGTAATTCCTTTTCCAGTATTACTTAGCTTATTTACGTAGATTCTCACACCTCTTGCCTACCGCTCGTGAATTGACGCCTACATACGGTCTCGTATTTTTTTTAATTAAACGAAGGGTAGCAAACAGGGTACGAATTAAAAAGCCAAGTGTTTTATACAATACAGGCCCGCGCGGCGTTAGTTCGCGTTTTTGTCTAGCGAATGGAGACGCGAAATTTTAAAATTTTTTGCGGTGTATTTTTTTAACTGAGTAGTTTTGGTTACACTTGCTTTTTAACGACATTTGCGGGTTGAAGACCTCGGTAGAGGACTATCTTTTTGAATGCAAACATGCATCAACAATAGATGGAATGAATAAGATAAAAAATCTACATTTTTTCAATTTTTCACGCAGAAATATTTCAGCATATTTTAGCTTTCAGTTTAGGTGTTACATATACCTGAACGCTTGCACGCAAAACACCTTTAACGTATGTCGGGAAAATAAGCTAAAAATTAGTAATATATAACAGTTATGAAAATATAGAATCTTAAAACTAATTTATATGTAAACAGTACAATATAAAAACAACTTGATAGCCAGAAATAATAAATCCGATCTTTCCGAATTATAAAAAGAAATATAACTGCTGACTCACCAAGTATTATCGGCAGCGTTCTGCGGGATTTTTGAGAAAAATCTTTAAAAACATTTGAGATAGAAATTAACGCGCGCCAGTATCAATTAGAGCGTTGATATAAAGAGAATATCTTCGCCCCTTCGCCCCGAGGGTAAGGTTTGTGAGACAGTAAACAGAGACGCGATAAGCGGTAGCGGACAAGAAATATTAATTACACGTTACTGCAATGTGTAATGCGCGGAACATCTTTACGGAACATATCATAAATGCAAAAGTTTGTGAGGATTTATTGGGTTTGTTACTTTTCACGCAAAAACAACTGGTCGGATTTCGCTGAGATTTGAAACAAGGATAGTTTATGACCTGGATTAAGATGTAGGATACTCATTCCCGTGGTATGTGTGACTGAAGCGGGCGAAGCCGTGGGAATAAGTAAGTTATAAATAAATTTATTAACTACTATAAATACCAACAAATAATGACATTAATGTTAAATTACTGTTAGAAAAACTTTAAAATAATTAACAACTAAGGCAGAGATTGACGCATTTAAGATATATACCTAAAAGTATACACACGGCAGAAGTGGGACTTAATAATAAGTATTTCGCTAATACCATACAACCTACGAACTAAAATGTTTAGCGTGATTCAGAAAGGGGAACAGCGCCATCTATTTTCAGCGCCGATAATTGATTTCGTGACGCATTTTCCTTTCATCGAATTAAAATTAAAACGATTCCAAAGCAGTTCCAATTGAAAAAATAAATAATATATCTAAATATTATAAAACTAAGGTAATTATTATATTTCATAGGTTTTTAAATAAAATCGCTCTCACTCGCATATCCACAATGAGCAGGTCCTTAAGCTTTTAAGGGGAGAATCGATTGGTGATTTTTTATTCGCAGCGTGTTGCAGATGTTTAGCAAAAAATCTCATATCACATTAGCAAGATGAGAAAATATTGGATATCTTTTCGCAGAATACAGCCTTTGCTAGACTTTGTCTCATTAGTACATTTAGCGGAACATTTGAATTGTAAAAAATTGCTTTTCCGCTTATTTGTGACCAGCTCTACGCCCGCGGCTTCGCCTGCGTTTGTACGCTATTATAATGCTAGTATTACAGTCTACTTGTTATTATTTTGGCTTTTACATTGTTTTTCTTTTATTGTTTGATAAATACGGTTTGACAGGCGAGGTACTACTGCCACGCTACTTTCTACCGAAAAGCAAATTTTGCCGTTCGATGGAAAGGTTTGAATGCTGGGTGACTTACTTATAAGATAACTATCTTGTCCTCAGTAACGCATATGTGATGAGTCTCCGTTGGAAACCATATTTCATATGAAATTTGTTACAGGTTGTTACAATAATAAGCAAGCCGGACATATTTTCAAAAACATACTATCCAATATATATTCATCATCTAAACATATTGCTTATAGAGCTTACCTTGATATACCCACAGGAAAAGGTAAAATTATGAAAAATTCAAAATGTCTAAATATTCACTTAGATTCAAGCAATAGGTGAAGCACGTTGAAATGTGCTAAAACTTCGCTTTGAGTGTGCAATTTATATTGCACTAAGTATAAGGCACTTGCTGTATCCATGCCGACATGGTTAACAAGCGAAGAAATAATAACATGATAACACGTCAATGAGATAAAATATTCTTGGTAAAAATGTAAGTAATGTTAGCTAATACAAAAGAATGATTAATACCAAAAAAGTGTCAGTGGAGTACCTTTATGTGAAAGTGGTGACTCTTTAAAAGTTTATACTAATAAGATCTGATCACATACCTATTAATTAAAGACTTCACTCAACCCATAGCTAACTGTCTCCATGTAAGACCCTATGGTAGGTATCACATTGAGACATTTGATTTTATTATGTTTCTATATTAAATAATACTTAATGGTACATTTATAGGATAGTCATTAAAAACTCAGTGACACATCGTATAAAGCTTATTGTTAGTAAATAAATATATGAATCATTATTGGGAATATAATTAACAGTTCCTAATTTATTATGTCCAGTAAACCTTACATAACCTTCCAATTGATGTATGGACAACTCAAGTAGTTCCTAGTGGGCAGTGAAACAACATCCTGAAGTACGATGCGAGGAGGGTGCGCGGCAAAAATACAGTTTAATCAACATCCTGTAGCTTCTATTATCCTGGTATTTCATTGAGCGCTATGCGAAATTCCCTACTCCTTTCGCCTGGTAAATTTATAAAGGAAAATCTCGACTTTTCAAAAAGGCAACCTTTTTTAAAAATTAAAATGGCGTGCACAATTTTGAACGTCATTATGACGGTGTTCATAATGTTGTCGCATGAAATACACGCATTATTTAAATAAAAATTATCCTTGAGTGTGAGTGGCAATCGTTATGTAAAGTTCGGTGATCTCCATTCAGATTTTGCTGCATTCAGTCCTACAAAATATAAGGTATAATAGTCCAATGTTATATAACCCACGTTGAAAAATCAGGCTCTTATCCAAGCGAAGTTTATATCTCCACTCGTTGATATTGTGTCTTGAAAACCAAATTTACCTATATTGTATACGACAGAGACATAAAAACCCAGACCCAAGATATAATAAAGTCATTTATTTTTGGTGAAAGTCGCGCCAAAATCAGTTCAAGATAATACAAAAAATAATACGAACAGACAAACATACAAAATTATACAAACATTTTTATGTATAATCATTACGATAGCATGTAAGTATAAAAATAGTAGTTTTTCTGTTATATTGTTGATTACTTTAATATTAACAAATTATAGAATAATTTATATATACGTAGTATGTTAATTTTAAAGTAATAATATGTTTCTTAAAAGTAGTTCTCAAAGAAAAGACATCAACGTGTAGCAACGAATCTTAAAATATTCTTAGCGACAACCATTTTAAAGTAAAGAGTTATTGTTTATTAGACAAAAAAAAATATTTATTTATATGCAGGTCTTCGTTCTTTGTTTATTTCGATAATAAGCCACGAATATTATTCGTTATTGTATCTATCTAAATTTGCAAAAGATTTAGTTTTAAATGCGATGGATTCATTGATAAACGTCATGTAAAGAAATTGAGTGTCACTTGTGTTATGACACTCAACTTCTTACCTTATATACCATTATATTACTAAGGGAATAGTGATATACTTAATTCTCAATGTAAAGATAATGTAACGAAGAATTGAAATAAAATCCTAAGAATTCCAGTTAGATTTGTCACATTGAACTATGTTCTACCAGGATGGTTAAAATATTCCCAATTTCTATTCCCAAGTTACCAGGCGGGCAGAAAATCTTTAGATATCGCCAACTCATAATCGGGACGCGAGTTCGAATTTCGGGGTTTCCCTGCAAAGTTCGCTCAAAGACGTCCTCAAAGCCCCTAGTGGGTGGGTCGGGTACTTGGGTGGCAGGGTGGTTTTGGGGTATCAAAGTTTGCCCCTGTACCAGGAGTGTAGGCGGGAAGACAGGCTACTTTGTTCGCCTTTTGCCTCGTGACGGAGGCACTTAAGGGAGGCGCACACGGTCGCAACGCTATAATATTAAAGTAGTGTAATATACCGCTAAGTTTCGCGTGTCGTTCGCACTAAGAACGCTGAAACCATACGCTTCCTATTCCAAACTAAAAGCATCATTCGAATATACAATGACATACTCTAAAATGCTTTTTGATAGGTGGCAATCTGCACATAATTCATTTTTTAAAAATGACGACTTCCTTACGAAAGATCTGTAATATTCCTACCCACTTAGAACTAACAAATATAGTAATTGGCTGAACCGAACCGAACCGTTTTATCAAAACATAAAACATATTTAATTATAGTATAGACGTCATATTTTTTCATTTGATATCCCACCTGGGTATATTTGACAACATTGAATTTTTCATCCTCACGTTAACCCCCTATATCTAGTAAATGGCTCAGCCGATTTTGAAAAAACATGTCTTAGTGTAAGTTATTTGTTATGCCCATTTTATTTGATATCCCACTTGTAAATATTTTAAAATATTTGATTTTTTATCACCACTTTCACCATCTATATCTAATAACTGACTGCACCGGTTTAGATATATGTCTAAGGACTAGCACCCGGAAACCTGCTGTCTAACAAAAGAAACCGCATCCGAATCGGTTCATCCGTTTAGGAGCTACGTGTCCACAAACAGACAGACATAGCAGTCAAACTTATAACACCCCTATTTTTGCGTCGGGGGTTAAAAAATAAGTTTCATTCACATTATATCAGACTGACAATGATTGTCATTATATTCTGAAGAGCAAAATCTGTCCATCGGCGCACGGTAAAAGTGCACGGTTTAATGTGAATGGGCCCTAAGATACATAAAGACGAAAGATTTCATCAAAGATATCATTTTCTTCATTTTTCTCTATGACATTTATAATTCTTGATCGTATGGATTAATGCCAGTTTAAAAATATTGACATTAAACATAACAAATTAAGTACTACAATTATAAATTATAAGCTTATCGAATGCTTATTTACCAAAACATTCCAGAAGGTCGCCAGTTCCAATGTAATCGTCCTTGTTTACGTGTTACGACACCGAATGTTTAGACCATTTAATACGAAATAATGTTTGCACGAAAAAACCCCGAGAGGAACATCCACGCGCGCTAGGTCCCTAATCCCTAAAGTTTTATATACCTAAGCCTATATAACCGTATATAAAGCAAGGCCTTAGGCACTGTCCGCATTATACAAGATAGTGCGAATAAATATTGTGTCATTTTATCTGATGGAAATATTAAACGCATTGGATTTTTACTAAATGGGAAGTAATTCACATGCTACAGGAATCTTGCCTAATGTTGATCTTTAATGCAATGCGGGCAAGCTATCTCAATAGCACTACGAAAGTTCTCAAATTTCCTTCTCAAAGTTCCTTCCCATAGATTAAACCCAAAATACAGTAGCATATGCCAAAAGGCAGTTTTTTTTTTTAAGATTTTTAATTTTAATATGTTTTGAGTATGAAAGTATGAGTTACAACGTATTTCTATTGTTTGGGACAAAAGTCTCTAAGAACAGAATTACTCAATTAACCTAGCCATAAAAATATGACTCAAATTCCATTATTTAATCTTGTATTATAAGATATAAAGTTGTAAACAAATTAACGACAACTCAATCGTTTTCGCACCGTAAAATATTTTATTTTAACAATGACTTAGTCCCTGACTTTCCTTTTTAGTTCTTAAGCGTAAGATCGTACAATTTTGTATATTGTACCGCGATTACACGATTATGATATGACAAAATGTTCATCAGCGCAATTTGATATACAATTAAGGAAATAAATAAAGAAATGTGTGAATATTGTTGTGATGCATATCTTTCACGTATCATATCAGTGATACGCAGATATGTAGACTATAAGAGCTATCGTATATATTACAATCTGTCAGTCACGGTTCGTTTCTTCTAAACTTAGCGAATACACAGCCACTTGCCATTAAAAATGTCTGTTAATACGTCTCGATAACAACTTAACTGATTTCAGCCCGGCATTCACTTTAAGATCGCAAACTTTACAGACTTATACGATCATTTCTAGTTTGAACACTTCTCATGGTATCATAATTACAAAAAAATGCGAAAAAATGAGGTAAAAATCATACACAGACGGCAACAACCGAGAAGGTAAATAAATAACACTTAGTCGTCTTTATTATGGGATGCGGGCTTACGTTACTGACATCTTTCATACGAATCGCGGTTCAAAAAGTAACCAGTCTGCCCGAGGCATTAAGGTCAGCTGAAAATGGGATATATAGGACCCAAACTCAAGAGGCCTCAAAGGGTCTGACCGACCAAAAAAGTATATAACCCGAGTAGGTACCAGGGGTTCATATAAGCGTGGCGTCTTGTGCCTTCGAGCCAGGGAAATGTTAAGAACCGTTCGGAGGGTCGCCCCCCTTCCGGTGGGGTGGCGGGTGTAGGGGAAAAAATTCAGAGACCGTACCCTTGGCTCGACCTGATGCCGCCGTCTACGTAATTAGTGATGCGATGGCGCGGGCTGCGCGCCTGTCGACAACGGTGATCGATTGTTTTTATTTTGCCTTTGATTTTAGACCTAGAGTTCATAGCGCTGGTACTGGATTAATCGCGACTGGAGAAGCTTTGCTGTTTTCGTATGGAATTAGAAATGAATTGAGTATTCCTTAAATGTTTTCGTAGGTATTACTCGTACATATTTATATAACTACGATCATTTAAAATGCAAAATGTATTTCGAAGATACCTGAACGTACCTGAAATAATGAATACAATTTACATCATGTTCATTGGATACTTATAGTTCAGTATATACATTTAGTTTATAGATCTGTGTAAATATCTTAAAACAAAGTAATGTGCGTATTATAATAATCGCATAATAATCTGACACATGAGAGATCTTTTAACATTTGATCCAGTGATAGCGATGACCTTACCGCTTTCATTCTGAAATGAGATCCGAGGACAACTAAAATAATATATTGATAAAAAGTTCAAACTACTTTATTTATCGACTCTGATCCCTACGTTCCCAGCCCTAAAGATTATGACAAGATCCAGAGCGCAGGGCTGCTAACGACGGCCGGAGAGCTGTCAAAAGAACCTACATTAATGTTATTATAACTTTTTCTAGGCGTGTGTGGACGCATCGCGTGTGTGCGTGCCTTAATGAAATCCGACATCCCTCTGTTGCAGCCTTAAGAAATATTAGAAAGACTTTCTGAAATGTTTCCACGTAGTTTTTGCGAGGTGAGGTTTGATAAGGACGCTTCACCATCGCCACTCGTTTTTTATTGCGGTAAATGTGCCGTGTTAGTGTGAATTCCTGACTTTTGAAGGTAAAGGTTGTAAAAGGACAGTGGCAATAGTAGTGGGGGCTACTTAACCCCATATACCTATACTTCGCGTGATGATTTGAAGTTGGATGGCTTCAAATCACCACGTGAAGGAAGCATCCATGTCGTCTGCAACGGTTTGGGTTGTACCGTCAACCCATTATTGTCCCATTGCTGGGCACGGGTCTTCTCTCAGATTGAGAGGGTTTCAGGCCATAGTCCACTGCGCTTGTCAATTGCGAAGTTTACCAAACTTCACACACCTTTGAGAACTTTAAAAAAAAACTCTCAGGTGTGTAGGTTTCCTTACTCATTTTTACTCCAAAAGATGGAGTAGCTTGAGACGATTACCTCTCGAAACAAATAAAAATAATGGCGACTGTCTGACCTAGAGAACACTAACAAAGTGTGATTCAACTGTTTCTTTACAATGTTACTCTCATTTCAAGAATGGGATAACAAATAATAATAATGTTGATGGAGTCGACAAAGGCCTAGCCAAGTTATTTTTTTTAACTTAAAGTTGTAAACGAACATGCAGTCCACCTAATAAATGTTCATTACCATAAACGCTTTCTACACTCATAGCCCCACAGTAGGATTTTCTCCTGTGTCGTGGGTGCCATGGACACACAAAGACGAATACACAAACACCCAGACCCAGAACAGAAATCTAAACTCATCAATCAAATGTCTGTCTGGCCGGGGATCGAACCCGGGACCCACTGCGTGTCAGACCGGTATAGTGACCGCTTAGCCACGCGGGTCGTCAAACTGACATCTATAAGAAATTTCAACTTCATTCTAACTTCAACTCAGAAAATACAACCCCTACTCTATCTATACCAATATTATAAAGCTGAAGAGTTTGTTTGTTTGTTTGTTTGAACGCGCTAATCTCAGGAACTACTGGTCCGATTTGAAAAATTCTTTTGGTGTTGCATAGCCCATTTATCGAGGAAGGCTATAGGCTATATATCATCACGCTAAGACCAACAGGAGCGGAGCACCAATGAAAAATGTTCCAAATTCGGGGTTTTTTTTTCTACTGAGGAAAATTTCGGATAATGTATGTCACGTTACATTTCTTTTAAACGCGGGTGAAACCGCGAGCTCAGCTAGTAAGCTATAAGGGGTTCTATTAAAAATCAATCACAGATGCATTGTTATTCCCAATGACTGTGATAGTCGCCTAATATGAAAGTGAGCGGACCACACCTATCCATCGAAAAGAAAAAACTGCTCCACGTTAGAAATTGATGCGACGGTGGTACTTACCCAGCCAAACCGTACTGGTCCTACCAAGTGCAGCTTTCTAGATAATATTGACATTAAATCTCTAAAGCTCAGTTTCCTCATTACGGACTCGTATTACTTAACCTTTAAAAGGGATGATACTCAATCTATACTAATATTATAAAGCTGAAGAGTTTGTTTGTTTGAACGCGCTAATCTCAGGAACTACTGGGCCGATTTGAAAAATTATTTCGGTGTTAGATAGCCCATTTATCTAGGAAGGCTATAGGCTATATATCATCACGCTATGACCAGCAGGAGCGGAGTATCAATGAAGAATGTTTCAAAATCGGGGTTTTTTTTCTAATGAGAGCTTCCGCTGCATGCGCTGCGTAAACGGTTAAAGTTTCGTAAAAAATATGTATGA
>MOOZ01000363.1:256828-277422 GCA_002930495.1 Cecropterus lyciades
GTTTTTTTAACGATTTTTATTTAAAGGATTTTTGTTTTTGTACAGAAAGATCCTTGTTATTGGATATCAATAACTTTAAGAGCTAATTAAAATGTCTTTGCTATTTTACTAAAATAATAACAGTCCGAATAATCTAAATTTCATACACAATAAGCAAGCCCACAATTGAGTTTTCACATATCCTTGCGCTTTAACATCTCCATCGCGGTAAAGTATTCGTTATAGTTCGTTCAATTTAGGCGCTTGTTAGAATCTTCGGCTTCGTTAGAACATTTTGGTCGAATCTGACGTTTTTGCCGAAGGTGTTTCTTTTGCCGAAGGTGGCCGAAGTCGAAACAGAAGCGGACACTATTGGTAGGTGAGAACTGCCGCCCAGGGACATTTATTATCAAACCTAAATATTTAATTTTCAAAAGCAACTAAACCGATTTTCATAAAACTTTCACACAACAACAGAGACCTTTACAAGTTCTTTCTACTTCAAATTCATAAATTTAACATCTCTGTGCAAGCGGAGTTCGTGAGGCCACATCAATTACGTAGCTGGACGACAGGTGGGCCGGTAGCAACACCTGTTGCCTAGGGGCTGAGACAATGCATTTGATTAACTTGGAACTTGGCTTGTGATATATGAGTTTCTGTGATAGATAGGTTGAAACTCGGAGGGACCGAGGTTCGGACCCCTGACATGCTTCATTTCTTTAAAATGATCTAATTATCACTGTTACACTGTGAAGGAAAATCGAGCCAATACGTAGGTAGAACATTTTTTGAAATCTCTCCGGTGTGTAGACACTGGAGATTTAAAAAAAAGTTCTCGTAGGTGTATCATCATTGTCAACCCATTATTGTCCCACTGCTGGGCACGGGTCTTTTCTCAGAATAAGAGAATAAGAGAGTTTTAAGCCTTAGTCCGTGCGATAGGTAGACTTCACACACCTTTGAGAACTCTATTTTTTAGAGAACTCTCAGGTGTGCTAGTTTCCTCACGATCTTTTCCTTCACCGTAAAGAAGTGATAATTAATTTCTCATACGCACATAATTTTTGAAAAATCAGCGTACCTAGTATTCGAACATTTCGAACCTCGGACCCTCCATTGAGAGGCGCATCTGTCTGCTCTCATGGTGTATGAAGTTTCCCAATTCGCACGAGGACATCATGCTGGACTATGGTCTACAAGTACAGCAGTCTACAGCAGTTGGACAATAATGGGTTGACGACGATACTAGTTTCTGACACTCCTTTGATAATATTTGCAGACTAGTTATGCCGCGCGGGTACGCCTGCGCGAAAAATTAAGACCTTAAATAAAATTAAAGATAACTTTAAATTGTAATAAACTTTGAAGAAGTTTATCTAACTTAATTATATAAACGTAATAATACCTGAATATTACTGAAATTCATTCAATTAGTTGATTTTTACTCGATTAATTGGATTAATTTCAATAATTTTGGTTTGATGCGATTTCAAACACACAAACAAACCGACAGACATTTTCTAAATACAAATAAAATGCTTTTTGCAAAAAAATTCGACCTGTCTATACGTCGCGTCGAGGACCGTTTACTTTTATCATTTATACCAATATATAAAAATGAGATGGTGTGTCTGTATGTTACACAGTCACTCAAGACCACTGGTCCGATTTACAAGAAATTGCATGGATGTAGTTTCTTTAACTGGTCAGTCTATAGGCTACTTTTGATTTCGATATTTTGCACTATTTCAAGGACGGCGTATTATGTCCCTTAGCGAAGGACAACACAAAATAACTACTACCAAAACGTATAATCCATTAAAATCCAGCGTTACAACCGCGAATCATCTCGATAACTGAAATCCCAGTGCGTTGCAATGGATCCGGTAATTGCCGTCCCGGGACAACCCGGGTAATTACCGTCCCTGGCCAGTCCGGGTAATTGGTCCGGCGGAGGCCCGGGTAATTACAGACAGTCGAGATCCGACTACGCGAATCGCGACCTAATTGCTGTATGCGTCGGCTAATGATGTAATTTACATCGAATTACCCTCTGTTTAGTTGTGAAACTTTTGAGAATAAGTATTATAGCAAGAAATATTAGGATTTTATGTGTGTTTCTTAAATAACGATATTTTTTTTTATCAGGCCGAAGTCGCAAACTAGCATGTAGTCCACCTGATGGTAAGTGGTTACTGCCGCCCATGGACATCTCTAAGCAACTTCATATATAACAGGGGTTCTATCTGAAGTCGATCACAGATGCGTTGCCACTCCCGAGGACTAAGATGGTCGTCTCATATATATGTAAGTGAGCCGGCAACCACACCCTTCCACCGATACCTAAGAACTGCTTCACGCTAGAAATAGGTGTGGCGGTGGTACTTCCCGGTCGAACTACACTGGTTATACCACCTATTATGGTAATTACGGTAATACTAATGACATTTAAACCACTTATTCTAATTTATTATCTATCGTTGCATCTTATCTTACATACGTATAATAATAATGGTAGGATGTTTATATTCGCGAAAAACATAGTTTCGAGGACTGTAAAAAAGGCCGCCTAGGTTCAGAAAATTTATATCACCCTATGCTGGGAATAAATAGATTCTAAGATTTTTCGACAAATCCAGGAAGCAACTTTTTAATTTAATTTAACGACTCGCGTGGCGGAGCGGTCACCATACCGGTCTAACACGCAGTGGGTCCCGGGTTCGACCCCCGGCCAGACAGAAATCTGAATGATGAGTTTAGGTTTCTGTTCTGGGTCTGGGCGTTTGTGTATTCGTCTTTGTGTGTCCATGGCACCCACGACACAGGAGAAAATCCTAGTGTGGGGCTATGAGTGTAGAAAGCGTGAAAGCGTGTTTTTTTTTTTGTTAATTTTTTTTTCCCACCTATTCCAAGGAAAAGATTATCGGGACCCCTTATATCCCCCACTATATATGCCTATGTGGTAGTTATGGTAGAATTATATTTCAAAAAGCCATGCTCAGATATATAAGTATGATTTATTAGATTATCTTAGAATCTAGTACCTGTTTAGGAATCAGTGGCTCATTCGAGGGTGTAAAGCTTTCGGCTCATTCCGAAGCGTCTCGATGGAACCATTCGACTGTTAACAAATCGAGTGCGCTTTCGTCTCAAGTTTTATGTCACAGACAATATCCTTTGTTACTGTCTTATTTACAGTTCTGTCAAGTGAGTCTCTCAATGATAATATACATAACAGATAAATAAATTATCACTTTAACACTTAAAAGATTCCGTCTTAGCTAATATGTTTTGAAACATTGCTTTTTTCTTTTCTTTGGGAATTTAAATCATAAATAAGTAGGCAGCCCACCTAATCGTAGTCACTGCCGCCTTTACTCTGCATGCTGCATCTAATCAATAGTCAATATTATTGGTGTTGACCTAAAGCCATATATGCGTTGCCAATGCCGACGACACGTTGAAACGTTTCGTCTCTGCTTTGCTCTTTGAAGCAATAGCTCTTAGCAGTGCTGTAGAAAGGATCGTCGCTACTTTGCCCGTCAATGAAAATTGCTCTTAACATTGCATTCTGAAATAGGTGTGACGGTGATGCTTCCACAGCCTAACTATGGATTATATCTTTAAATCAAATTCGTTACAAGAAATATTGATACAATCCAACATAATATCAGAAACAAAAAGCAGATAGACAGATACTAAACTTTATTTGCGCACTTATCCGAAATCTACCAACTGTACAGGTATAATGCCTCTCGTATTTTATCAGAATACGTGGCTCATTCGGGTATAAGTGGCTCTCAACTCGTTCCGTGGCTCGTCCAGTTTGATGGTTTCGTTCAATCGTTCGACGAGTGTGCATTTCGTCTTAAGTCATTTCGGGAATTCGTCGGATATTTAACCCCGTTTTTGCGCTTCTTCTCCATAGAATCCTTAGAAAGTGGTAGCTAGCTATTTCATGGGAATTATTTTGTATTAAATACTAGTTGACGTTCACAGTACGATTTGAATTAAATATGAATTTGCAAGATCTTATAAGATTCTTAAATATAAGTTTAATTAGTAGTGAATGTCCTTTTGAAATATATAGGTAGACACTAATCCTTAGCTCGTGTGCATAATTTTTCTACATTTTTCTTTCTGTGACAAATATGTCACGTGATTACACACATTTAGGTATCGAGGCGTTACAACTTAGTCCTTAACGGTAGCATACTATTGATTGATCACAGATGTCACTGGGTAGTGGCCACTACCAAGGACTTCTCTTCATTGTCCGCTGGTTATAGATTGCATGACGTTACGTTAAATTGACTACAGCGCTCTCTAGGTGACTTAAACTAAATAATAAAAAGAAATGTTGTGTGGGGTATCAAATGGTCGTGGCCGTATGCCACCTACTGTAGCAAAAGCAGATTCATTATAATAATAAAATAAAATCAAATTGGCATACGATCACGTCTATCCTTTAAACTAATCTGTATTAGTATAAAAATACGTTAAAAATATAATACGTGTAAGTTGTTTATTTATCAGCCGGTAATTTTTTTATAGTTGGTACATTATAATTTCACCGGAGACTATTGTCTTGTTTCGTACTTTTTGAGCGTGTTTTAGTAGTAGGGTTTTATTTTTTTTAACTTTATTTTTATATATAAAAAATATATCAAACCACTTGAACTAAAACCGTAAAGTTCCATGTTTTATGGGTCTGCGGTCACTTTGTATGCAGTCGGTGACCGATGCGGGCGTATAAAATGCATGCGCAATTCTTTATTTTTGGAAATGGTTATGCAATGGGTTCCGGGTTCATTCCCTGGTCACTCGAATAGGTAATTACTTTAGTTTCGTCTTAATCGGGTTATGCCGATAAGAGTTTTGCGTTATTTTTTCAGTCAGTTATGATTTCCAGTACATTACGTATGTCGTGTCAAATTAGTGCCATACCAATGCATATACGATATATACCTTCATTTTAATATTTGTAATATAGACGTTATTTCATGTTATTTAGGTACGTAACAAAATAAGTGACTTCAATTTTATTATCTCATTTTTACGATATTGAAGAGTTAAAAATCAAGATATATACCCCTTTAATTTCTGAAAACTTTAATTTCAATTTATTTTTAAGATGGCCTGTATCTAAGAGTTTGACTTCTTCTAACCATCATGACTATCATCTATCTCGATAATTAACTAGAATACCTACATTTAAGTACTGAACAAGATTTTTTTAAACAGTCAACAAAACAATACAAAGCTGTAAATTCGTAGACAGTATCGCCGCTTCTCATCTGAATTACAGACGCAATCGTCAACGGGCAAACGACCGCAATTAACCGAGACAAGAAAACTCCAACAGACGCTTACGACCGGTCTACACTCCCGTCGACATCATATCGGAGTTATACACGACTTTTGGAGATAACGCCATCTATGTTTGAATTGGTGAAGTATTGTAAAAGGCGCATACAATACGTTTGATTCCATTTCATACATAACTGATTTTAGGTTAATATTATTGCGGAATTGATACATTTTTATTTATTATATATATGCGGATTTTGAATTTCTTTTTGCTAATATTTCGTATTTCATACTTACATCCTGCATTCAAATTAGTGAAATGATTTCTTATGATAATTAAACTTTTTTAATAGCTTGTTACTTGAAATTTTGTGAACCAATGGTAGCTACATCTGCTGAAATCTTAAATAATTAAAAACACTACAATCCAGCGTCATGTAACTATGTAAATACATTTGTAATGAGAATTAGATATTGTTTGTTGTTAATTGAAATTTTATAATATTAATAGGTATATTTTCAATTACAATTTTTTTCAATTTCAATTACAACAATTTCAATTATTTTATAAGGATAATTATCCCTATTAATATTATATATATAATATTCATAGTCAAATTTCTATGTATATATATCAACAGAGTCCTACCACGAAAACTCACTCGTCAAGAGTCGGTAACAGCCTTAGGGGGTAAGGCACTTAGCCCGGGGTGTGGGTGAAGGGTGGTAACCGCAAGGGCAGGGGCCCAGGCGTAAATAAGCGAAACTTCACTTCCCTCGGGCTGGTGTGATCGATAGGGATTGTCCTGATCAGGTGACACCGTGGTAACGTAACACTGTCATATGTTTTATTTTGTTACGTAACAGGTATTTAGATTGGAAAGTTTTTGTGATGTGAAACATCTATAGGTGCATATAAACCTGATTGTTCGCGTGGCGATCGCTATACCGTATGTAATTCAGCGCCATTAGTTATACATTGTCGGAACTATTAACTATTGAACAAAACTAAACGGGTTGTGGTATTACTTCGTCTAAGTGCGGGGTACTGTTGGTTACGTTATTTTCACTATGTTATATATTTAGCTGCTGTCACAATCTTGTCTTTTATACATATTAATTGTACGGACGCGATGTTTCACATCTGCCATGCGTCATTTCAGGCTAATATTATTGCGGAGTTCTTGTCAACAATTTCACCCCACCGCCGCAATTTCACCTTAAGAACGATCCGTGCAACTAGATTGATATCGACAGCAAATAAATTAAAACCGCATATACTGTGTGAATACACCTTGTATATTAACAATTCTTGTATACTAACTCTGACGACCCGCGTGCGGCGGTGCGGTCATCATACCGGTCTGACATGCAGTGGGTCCCGGGTCAGATTCCCGGCCAGACAGAATTCTGATGATGAGTTTAGATTTCTGTTCTTGTGTATTCGTCACAGGAAAAAATCCTAGAGTAGGGCTATGACAGTAGAAAGTGTATAAGTGTGTGTGTATAATTCTATTCCCTATTTTTGGCCCAGTTGCAAAGATCGTGGGCACGGCGAAATTGCACACAAAACCGTTAACAAGCTCTACTGGTAGAGTACATTAATGTTTACTTGGCTAGTAATATAATATGATATAATAAAATTGAATGCTAAAAACTCAGTGTATAAAAACATGTACAAAACTGTATATGTACATAAGTACATACGAAGAAAATGATACTTTTTTGTCATAAAAAAAACAAAAATAACGCGATATTTAGTAGCCAACTTCATGATGTCGATTTTAGATGTCGGTGTGCGTTCGCGTTTAAAAAGAAAATTTATTTATTACATGAGTGATTCAAGTAATAAATATTTTACATGAACGCTCCAAAAGAAATATAACTTAAAAAAAAGAACATATAACGAACCATTATAAAAAAATAAACAAAACACGTAAGCGTTAAGGTTTACGTATTCGTAATTTTAAAACGGCGGCCATTTTGAATTTGACGCGGAACGCCGGGTGCAGATAATAAAACTATTTATGGGCCATATAAAGCAAGCTGTAAGACCAGCTATACAATTTATAACAAGATTTAAGTAAGCATCAGTATAATTTATAACGATCTTAGATTTTTACAGCATCTGGTATTCTTAAACATTTTTTTAGATATTAAAAATCTTTTGCACTTAAAGCAATAAATATTAGGTTATACAAATTTGTAGAAGATCTTGATTGACGTATTATATGTGCCTTTTAACTTGATTTACTTACTCCAACTATAAACGCATCTTCGTCTTTAGGATCTTATGTTTAAATATATACATAATATTATACAATAATAGTTGTACTAGAGTAAGACCATATCCATACATATAATTATGTCATGTTTGACCAAATGTTACCTCATGAATACCCATATACGATGCATGTATTTTAAATTCTCTTAACTAAATTCGGTAATTTTCTTTTGATATGATTTCAAACACACAGACAAACAAATACGAATTTTTAAATTGTTTCCTGTCTATTGATTGGGTCAATCTTTACAACATCCAGATTTTGATGGATTTTGTAATCTTCGTAATCGTCAACCCATTATTGTCCCACTGCTGGGCACGGGTCTTCTCAGATTGAGATAGATTCAGGCCATATTCCACCGCACTAACCAATGCAGTGATAATTTGACGACCCGCGTGGCGGAGCGGTAACCATACCGGTCTGACACGCAGTGGGTCTTGGGTTCGATCCCCGGCCAGACAGAAATCTGAACGATGAGTTCTGATTTCTGTTCTGGGTCTGGGTGTTTGTGTATTCGTCTTTGAGTGTCCATGGCACCCACGACACAGGATAAAATCCTACTGTAGGGCTATGAGTGTAGAAAAATCAGAGAAACAGTGTTAGAAAAATCAGCGGTGCGTGGGATTCGAACCGCGGACCCTCGATTGAGTTTCAACCAGTCGGCTATCACTGCTCCTCTCGCTGATTGTTACTGTCAGATGCAACTTTCATTTAAAAAATCTATAATAACCATGTAATCCCGCGCAGAGCGTACCCGCGCGCGTTCTGTCATAAATAACGGATGCCTGCAAGCTGTGCTGAGCGCGATCCGTCTGACAAGGCCCGCTCGCGACATCAGTCAAGTCCCTTGTCGCGGTCGCTTTAGGGATAGGGCTGGCACTGTACTTAAGTGTATATAAATTTAAGTTAAAATAAAATTATTTTTAAGTTATTAACGGTTTAAATAAAAAAACATGCATTAATAATCTAGACTAAGAAATATAACTGACCTGTGCGTCTTTGCGCAATTTCAAAATAACAGAGATATCCTAAATATTTATAAGTTTTTAGCGATAAAGAATATCCAGTGTTAATCCAAATCGTAAACTATATGTGTGTCTTTCAGTCAAGTTGGATCAGTAGTTTTTTAACATTTTTTCAACATTTTTTTATCAGATGGAAATAGCAAACGAATATGCAGTCTACCTGATGGTAAGTGGTTATTGCCACCTGTAAACAGCTACATATAGAACAGCGGTTCTATCTGAAATCGCTCACAAATGCGTTGCTACTCCCGCGGTCTAAGATCGTCGCCTCATATATAAGTGAGTAAGTGATACATCCTCACGAACTTTTACCTTTATAACAACAAACAAAAGTATTACAGTATGATGTTAAACAATTGGAATAATTTGTAACTCAAAAATTATATATTTTATTTATTAAATGAATAAATATTATAATATTTGATGCGAGTGGCAACCTTACGCCAGTAAGCGGTGTGGGTGGGACGGGGAGGGTGCCCGGGGCGCGGAAGTGTCGTGCGTGCGATTTAATTCCATCGCCTCGCGCCCGGGACGGCTCGAGTGCGCTTGGATAGGGCTGGGGTGAAAATGTGTCGATGTCGATATATATTTTTTGAGGATATTTTGCATGGTCGATAATAGACACTCCTGTTATTGTTAGCAAGGTTTATTTTTGTATAGAGAAGACGTAAGAAAGGAACGCACAGGCTGCTTTATTATGTGGACTGTTGGCTACAGATATCATTCGCTAGCCATGATTCGTAGCCATTGGCATGTAAGACATGAAGTCGTGTTTAATTTTAATATAGACGTAATTTGAAAAACAAAGTGTTATAATTGACGGTAGCGAGTGCAGCACAATTGCGGAAATACTGCCCAATCATACATTTAATTGATATATATTGAGATATTAGAATATTTAATTTTCCATTATGGTTCTAAGTTTTAATGGCTGTCTTCGTGCGAGTCATTTTATATCCAAAACTTCGAATATCGATATAAGTGAGTAGGGCTACAAAGATTGTAAAAAGCGTCATTTGTATACATAGAAACGAAATGATACTGAGTTGTTACTAATTAGAGCCTAAACTACTAAGTTAGAACCATGAAATTAACATTCATTTTAGTATGTAGACTTATTGCAAGAAGTAATTTTTAAATATTCCTCCCCTAAGAGACAGCGGTTAAACGTTTGTATTATAGTCGACACGTACAAACTCACCGGAAACGCTTCACCCAATAACTAAATCTAGAATTAGCCAGCCTCGCCCCTGCCATCAGCATCGCCCTCAAATAAATAGCGGATATCGACATCTGCACAAGCGCATCACTGGTAAAAAGCAGGAGCGGCGGCCGACAACGGGCTGGTCGTAAAATTGCGAGACCAGGTGATTCTGTCGGCGGCTCACTCTACATTACTGATACGTATAGATATATACCGCCGCCGACACGTCGCTAGGGTTGTACACTTGATAAATTATTTTATGGTTTAAAATTTTTATACAAAATTGCTATTAAAAATAACAAACTAAATGTTATTTTTTAACTTGTCGCTTCTGATTAGAATGAGTAAAACTAAAGATATAAAATGATTTTCTCGAAGAATATATATTTTTTTGTGTACGTATTGTTAGAAAATAAATAAATTTATAGTTTAATGTTATTTTGATGATTAAACTTTATTTATAATAATAATTTTCGTATACGTAAATACTGGTTGATAAGATAAGTTTAAGAATAGTCTTTTAAAACCTCAAATCAACATTTTAAAATTTTAATGAACACACCGACTAATTCACCGACTAATTCGAATATCCGGTTCGGTAAAGGTTAAACCGAATAGTATTCGGTATTCGGTTATTCAGTGAAACCATTGTTCGGCGCATCTGTAGTTCTTATGTTCGTATCGTTCGTATCGTTCGTTTGTATGCTAACTCAGATTTTCGGAGATAACGACGCAAAGATAAAAAAAATATTTAGAAATATAAAATATTATACCAGGGCATCAGCAACCCTAAGTACGGTAAACACGGCATTCGCCTCCCACTTAGTGCCTAGCCGCCCGGCTGTGAAACTTCTGCTCGCCGGCTCGTGAGCCAGTCGCTGTATAAATAATATGTATACCATGGCTTATTAAATATACCAGAGGTTGAACAATCTGCGTAGATTTTCTGATAACCTGGTATCAATGATACCGTGACCTTATCGCTCTGATATGAAAGATGGCTTTGGTTGGGTTAAGCAGACCTGTAAATAATGGATTTGGATATTGTTCTGGGTATGCCAATATTTTTGGTTTTGTGTGTCCCCTGGTAACCACTAAACCGTGATTCCTGATGATTGAACCATGATTGCAAATTAAAAAAAGAACAAAAATTCGAAAAATCAGAGATGCATGCATGCCTGGCATTAGACCCCCCAGTGAGAGGCCGAGTTTATAGGCTAAGCTTCATCACTATTTCTTTTTTATGTTCACAATTGTACATAAAATAATCAAAATGACCACATCAAAAAGCGAGCTTAATATACTAATATATAAACAGAAGGAGGTTTGTACTGATGTAGAATTCAATTATGTAGTTTCTCCGTACCAAATAAGGCAAGTTACCAGGGCGTCATAAAACAGATGTGATCGTCGATTATATATAAAATAATGCAACACCCGCGGGAGAAAATAAAAATGGCGTTGTGGCTCTTCCGCCCGAACGAGTCTTGAGACGCTGACGCATTGTTTTGGCGCCGGCAGCGACATTTCAATGCTCCAAATTCCTATTTTAGATACATTTTAGAGATACTTGATAAAATAAACAAAACAAGGTGTACGAGACTATGTCTTAGTTTATGGTATGCTAGACCTGAATATGTTTTTAGAATAAAATAAATGATAAATAAATTAATGGCAGCGTATGTTCATAACTACCAAAGACATCTTAATCATAATAATTGAAGCAGAATAAGGCTTAGATAGGCTTAAAAAATAATAAAAATTGATTATTTTCTTAGAGTTAAAATAAAACCCAACAAAAAAATATTCTGTAGTTTTACGTGGGCTTTAACATACTGTTACGTGGGTTATAACATTACTGTTTTCTTATGTTACTAACGGATCGGAACACGAGCGGCCTCAAATGAAAAGATGTAACGAGAAACTCAGAAGGTGTGTCTTTTCCCTTATTTTTCATTCTGTACTTACTTTTAAATATCTAAGTTCACAATTATTGTCCCACATTAAGAATTGTAATGACATACATATTATTTCTTATTATCTGAAGATGGACCAGTATAGATCACGTTCTATCGTAAAGTAGCTCTGTGTTTCGATGGGAGGGCTGGATTGGTTATTGACATATGAGGCAACCAGGTCTTCAAGAGCTACTTGCCAAAGTATCCTTTTCGGTCTCAACTAAACCGTCTGTTCTATTATAAAGTTGGTTACACATATCTATTGGCGGCAACGGCCATTTACCATCAGTTGCTTACTCGTCATCCTCCAATATATGAGAACGTACTCAAACCACGTGAAAGGGTCTTGACTATTTGAGGTTCACGGGGGGGTTAAAGATAATCGAAAACCGTATTAATGAATTACTACATGAAAAGTAGAGGTAGAGGTAGGCCTACTTATATACTACGGATGATTACCAAGGGGAAGAGGTCACCAAGGAAGTAGGTCACATGGTTTGAGTACGTTAACTATAATCGTAATACAAATCCAAGCCCAATATACCAAGAAAGGTCGTTTACAAGATACGTTATAACCATCGCCAGCAAAAGTACAAGCGCCTCAAACACGAGAAGAAATACCTACGTATCCAAGGCTATGTTATATGGTGTAGATCCCGTGCAGACGAGCGGCCCGAAGGCGGATGGCGGCAACAAGCGCGTCATTAGTGGGCCGTGGCACGCAAGCCGGTGTAGGGGTGCCAACCACGTTTAAATATTTTATACTACCTTATTCCCGTGGCTCCGATCACTTGAGCCACGTTTCTCATGTAGCGTATGTCAAATTTCATCTAACCCAATAGGTAAGTGTTTTGCTCTTGCGTGAACAAACAAACATCCATCCCCACTAACGAAATACGACACACGCGAACAAATGCGAAATTTATAAAAATATTAGAATGTATTTTTCTAATAAATGCGGTTTTGCAAGTGGAAATCCTAGTCGAGAGCATGACTTTAGTTTCTAGTTCATATCAACTGGATCCTTCCTGAACGAACGTATGTACTACCGCATTATTATTATTATTTATATTATAAAAGTAGCGAACGAGCATGCATTTCACTTGATAGTAAGTGGCAACTGCCGTTCATGGACATCTGTAATCAACCCCAGATAACATCAGTGTCTTACTTAGCCACAGATGTGCTGCTACCCCTGATAACGAAGTTGGAACGTCTCGGATATGTATTATATATCGTCGTTTAAGTTCTAGCACCGCGTAAGTCATTTTTTGGCGGTAATTACATTTTGAAGATCGTCGTCATTGGAATCGAAATACGCGTCGTTTTATACAAACAGAATCAAGGTACGACACAATAATACCTTCAAATTATGGAAAATTAAAAGTACAAAATGGAATTTTAGTTGCTTCTATGTAAAATTAATCGTTTTTTGTCTCTTCAAAAAAAATCCAAAACTGACTTACGCGGTGATAGAACTTAAACGACGATATATTAATTATATTTAAATATATTTTGAAGGTGGTAAAACTCTTTGTGGTTCGACTCCGGAATGCTCGCTTGCTACTTCCACACTGTAAAAAATTACGGATATTGTGGTTATTAGAACCATTTGGTACCATGAGGTTGTGAATAATACTTCTCAAAGTTGAATACGCAATAGTGAAAATTAACGCCGAAACCCTAATTAAAAATAGAAAATAAATAATATATATTTTTAGTAAATATACGACGCTACACTGTCTATTGAGAATGTTTCAAACATTTTTTTTACTTAATCACGAATAAGAGAATTCGTATTTCTCCACGCTGTCAACCCTGGGGGTGCTCAGTTTATTGGTTTTGTTGCGTAACGTCCTCACTGCTCTCTACTTCGCGTCTATATTCGCCTTTTGCCCGTTGGAAACTATTGACACGTGCATCAGTTACAGCTCGGTACTTCTGCCTCTTTCAATTGAACAGCTTGATCAATAAGCGCTGTGGCAGAACAGTACTATTCCATTTCTTCCTATAAATGTCAATTGTGAGCAGTGATAGCCTTAATGGCTGAAACACCTCTCAATCTGGGGTACGACGTTCGAAACCCAGGCGCGCACCACTGATATTTCTAAAATGGTATGCGTAGATATTAATAATCACAGCTTTACTGTGAAGGAAAGCATAGTAAGGAAACATACACACTTGTGAGTTCTCTAGAAAAGTTCTCAAAGGTATGTATAACAATTCGCACTTGGCCAACGGTGGACTATGGTCTAAAACTCTCAATTGGCAACAGCGTGTTGCAAAGATCTTTAATCCTGTAGATGTGTGTGCTGCCAACCTACCATGAGTCTTTGTGCTGATATATTCACAACTCATCAATACGTATAACCGCGTATTTTTGTCCTAGTTTCCAGTGTATAAAAATGAAAGAGCTTTCTTCAGGCATGGGACTGATATTATGACTTACGGAAAATTATGAGATATATTATACCATTAAATCCACTATATGAATAGCCTCTCGATATCACGCTTAGAACACGATAAATCAGCAAAAAAGGGGTTAAAAATAAATAGAAAATAAAAGCGATTTTTCCTGACGGTGGTGGCAGTAGGTGTGGGCATAAAAACCGGCCCGACGACATTTGCCGTGCGGCGGAGTTACCAAGCGATCATAAATTACGGGGTGGCGGCGGTCAGCCCGGTAATTGCATGGAAGCGCGGAACGGCACAGTTTATGTACAGCCAGTGGTTCAAGTGGGGCAAGGCGTGTTCGCGTGTCCAGCGAAAAAATATCTGACACACACATTCATATATTATATGTATGTATCTAGGAACATATGACTGAGTTACTCTCGGTACCAGGTGATTATGAATTGCAGAGGATGACAAGGGTCAGTAGCAAAACTTAACATAGTGGCGATTTTGAAGAGCTAAAGTTTGGTAAAATCTAGGTAAACTAAAATTCGGTAGTGCGACTTCGGTAGTCGCACGCAAAGATTCTTCTTAAATAAACTTTGGTTAGGTGCGTCGGGAGAGTAAAGTTAAAAAGTATTGATAGGTTTTTCTAATGGAAACGGTTTTGTTGGACCGTGACTTTAAAATAATATTGGTTAACTTCGATTTATAAATATAAAAGTTGTTCGATACCATACGATACGATAGGAGATGTACAATCACTATGTAATATTTTTTGATTTTTAGTAATTTCACTTCTTACGCGTGCCGTACACAATGATACACGCACTTTTTTCTTACTTTACTACCATTTAATTTGTATTCTATTTAAGTAGAATTAGACAGTGACATGGTACAATTTTAACATGCCGGTGCCGCAAAGGTTCTGTTAAATATGACTAGATACTCTCAGTACCAGGCGATCATAAATTACAGGGTGGCAGGGGTCAGCCAAGTAATTGCAAGGAAGCGTGGAACGACGCAGTTTATATACAGCAACAGACGCCACAGTTGTTCAAGTAGGGCAGGCGTGGCGATGTTGCCACTAATAAAATAAAAAAAACCCGCTTATCTTATTTGAGATTTATTAGAAATATCGTGTATGCTAAACGCGACTCCACGGTAATTCCATGTTTAGTTTTTTCTACGTGATTAACGCAGACGCCATGTAGTCTAAGTAATATTAAATAGACATTATAATGTGCATCTCAAGGTATTCCACTGAATGAATTTTGGACTAGGTACTTATTTCTATAGGACATTTTTTTACACATGAGTTTAAAATTAATAAAATATATGAAATATATATAACACCGTTTAAACTAAATCACAGTCGGGACTTAAAACCAGAAACAGGTACAACAGTGAGACCTTCGCAACTGAACAAGAAAAAGTTATTACATTCAAATAAAAAACAATCAAACATTGTCTTACGAAACAGTATAACAAATTAGCAGTGCATAAAGCGACATCTATACAGCTCAAAGCTGTCAAGTACAATTAATTTGGTTCCCAAAACGGGAACGCAGTGATTTATTACACACTTGAACTACTGCGTATGCCTTTCCTTCTCTGTGATTACCCGTTAGCGCACGCGATACCCGTAATATCGTTATTATAAAATATTACGCGAATCCGCGCCCCTGTTCTCGACTCCTAATTGGAAATAATCAAGGGTTAGTCGTCTGCCAGCCACACCGACCTGTTACTCGGAAAGCACTGATTGCGTTATAATAGCATTATAACAATACATTTGTATTCGAACGACAATGTCATTATCAATTATGAATTTCTTTTTTTTTTATATAATTTTGTCGTAATTTTAGTTTAATCATATGCTAGCGATACGATTAAGAGCTAGCCCGAGAAACATGACTTCGACTATTTAGCATCGTCAGAAATTAAATGTGAAATTTAATTTAGCTGAATTAATTACAAACAAACAAAACGTAACACAAACAAAGCGACGGTGACCACTTCCCTTCAGGTAGACCGCCTGCCTTTTGCTAGGTATGATGGGCTAGAAGCAGCTATAATAAGAGAAAGAATCATTTGATTTGTAGCAATAGATTACGTTTTAATAATATATTATTAGACATTGTTAAAGTTTTACCATTTAACCACAATAAGACAGACCTATTGGTCTGTGTTTTTGTATGCATTATTATCCCTGACCAACAATTTGGAACGCGTCGGCTTAATACGTCTCCCTTGCAACATAGAGTTTGAGCACTTTTGTATGTGACCGCTACAGAACTAATAAGATTTCTACCACCATTACAAATCGCTACATAAATGACTGCGATAGAAGTCACAGCCATTGATCGCGCTCGTTATGGGGTATCTCCCGCTATTATTACCCGTAAACGATAAAACGCATTTAACTCAGCATCGTAAAGCGACAGCGAATCGGAAACGACGTAAAAATTCCGTACCGTGATCGTGAAGAACTATCGATTTGATACAAAGGTAGTTTAAATATCCCATTTGTTACTAATCTCGAGGTATTCATCAAATTGTCAGCGTTATATATCTAGAGGTATTCATCAAATTGTCAGCGTTTAGCTATTATTATCCATTGCTGGGCACAAATGAGAACGATCTTAAAATGAAAAAAAGCCTATGGCCGTATGTCACCACACTGGTCAAGTGCGAATCGGTACTTTGGTAGACTATGTCTTTTAACTTTTTAGAACATTCATAGATAGGCGTGTCTATATTTCTTTTATTTTTGTTAAAACTCTTAGGCAAGTGCATATCTTGGGATCACGCCAAGCCCAATAGAAAACCAAAATATTTTGGGTTCCGGTCGGTAACCGCGGGTTGAAGTCGTTGCCGGTTGATTTCCCTGAAAATGCCTTTATATATTTTGTATATATCGCACCTTCTTGCATCGAAAAAATATAAAAGATCTAGAACAGAACGGAAATACATCGCCAAACAGGCTTGTGAAAGACCTCATCTCCGTAGGCAATAACTTTGATGTACTGTTTTTCGACGTGATTGCAAAGAACCTCTTCGTAGCGCTAGAATTGACGAGAAACGATGAAAGAAAGTCTTTAAACTTGCCAGTTTTATTGCAAGGGGGTTTTAAGGGCCATCCAGTAGCTGTCGGGGTGGTCGGGACGCGGATGTGCCGCTAATTACAGTCAGGGGTGAGTGCGATGAGGGGTGATTGATCCCTGGCACGTTACTTTAACAGGGTAACTCAATCGGCGATGTATTTATTTTTTGCTACCTTGTCGCCCGTGGCTCCGCTCGTCTAAAGTTACCATTTAAAAAAGATCTATTACACAAAAACTTGTGACTGACGACCGTAGCTTCGTTTGCGGACGTGTTTCGGGTTCCCCTAGAAACAGGTCTAATCTTTCTTCTCAGCTGAAATTTACGTTCCTGAACTCTCGGGTTGCGTTCGGCTATACTTGGACATTGCTTCCGTGTCCTGAATTTCAGCACGCTTACGAGCTTTGTCTGACAATACAGATTTTTGTTTAATTTCAAAAATGTATATGCTTCTTTTTATGCGGAGTGCGTGGAATATTTATTGTTTAAAAAAATCATATTAAATAGTGTTTAAGTTTTGGGTTGCGAAAACTTTAACAGAAAAAAAGTTTCGGTTTGGGTTTCGGCTAAAAAAGTTTCAGACAGTCACTAAGAAAAACACATCTAATAGTAACTTGTAACTTTTTGTGCTATTATAGGGAATAATCTGTAAGAAATGATTTGTGGTGATACTGAAATTATTTTGGTCCCCTACGTACTTGCTAAATTTATAACAAACTTTTGGAAAATATTTGTTATAAGTTATTAATTTTACGCTCATTTTCCACGCGGAGTCAATATAAGAGGGCGTAAACAAGAAAAACAGCAATATTATACTGCAAGGGACATTTGGCGCGCCTTCGCTGAGGCTTAAGGGTCAGCAGTTGTCAAACCATGAACTGCTATAAGTTTAAATCTTTTTATCATCTTAACAATAGAAGTCTAATTTCAGTGCAGTCTAAGTCTCCCCCTTAAATTTGAAATAATAGGACAGAGACAATACATTTTAATGTAATCTATGATGGAAAACACAATAAAAATATCGAGGAACCTTATGTAATAAGGGAGTGTAAGACACTCTGATTCTTATTAATTCGAAATTTTCAACAGACAGTCACTCGAATACCAAAAACAATAGTACGATGCAAATCATCTATTGTAGTCACATTTAAAAGTCGTAGACTGATCTAGAGTTCACAGATCGTAAACCGTGGACCAATTTGGAACGCTTCATTCGAATAGTATGCCTTACCTCATTCCAAGACAGCGAAAACACTAAAAGACAAGAAAGGAAGTGAAAAAAGTTGAAAACCGCTGCTCTACCAAGAAAAAGTTCCGGGCACGTCGGCCGCCCGGGACGACAGCGTCTGCGAAGCAGATTTTATCTCGTTTATTATTTATTTACGGCCAGCTACCGACGCACGCCCGAGGCGGTCTGAACTTACGACTTTAGGTCTGACACTGATAAATAAAAGGAAAAATCCGCAACTTGCTCCGCTGCTCACTTTTCGATTTTGCGCCGCTTTAGCTTTGAAGCGCAGACTGAGAAACGAGATATATTTGGAGGATCAGTTTAAAGAAAATTTTAAGAAATACTATGAACAAAATTGTAGCAATATTTTTGATTCCACTCAATACATTACAATTTACAAATTATTTTGTTAAAGACGTCACAACGTATGTAAGTTCTATGTATAGTCAATTTATTATTAAATTGCATGTAACAAAATATTAACTAACTATTTTAATAAAATGTATAAAGAAATATAACTTAAATTTAAAAAGAAACAAATTTGATAATAAACAAACAAGTTCTATGTTGATATCGAAATTAAATAAGCTATATATATTTTTCGCAAGTAGCGATCGAAAGGGAGAGAAAACACAAAGTAGTTTCTTTATTCTTTTTCATTTATTACACTTCTCCCATGGCATCAAACAAAAATTCTTGACAGTTTATTTCAAATATCCCTGCCGAGCTACTAGGCTCACATAAACTTGAGAATGATATGCGCGGGGCGCTTGCCTCCTTTCAATTCAAGTCTCGCGCACATACTTCAGATGTCCCGGGACAATATCACATATCACTCGTACTTCGCGACCGTCGCCATGTGAAAAATTGTTTACCATTACTCATAATGCACACATCGATCGCTCGGTTTTATGCACTGCACACACGCGATTTAGTTTGTCAGCAATGTATACTAAAAATCGATATAGTAGATCTACGGAGTTGCAACCACATCGCAGCTATTGGAATATATTTTTACTACACTGCCGATGAACGGTCATTAAATTATAAACTCCTAGTAACATTTCGTCAGCGTGTAACGTAAAAAGGCGTAACTGCGTGTTATGGGCGATTTTCGAGTGAGAATAATCGAAGGAAGCTTCGATTATTCTGATCAAAAAGGATGGAATGAGTTTGGTTCTCCAAATAACGCCTCACATCAGTGATCTTCCAATCAATGATTAAAATGAAACTCTTTATCCATAGTACATAATATGAAATAGAAACTAACTTAAATACTTGTTACTTAAGAGTATTGTTTACAAATACACTAATTGCCTTCCGCCTCCAACGATGAGTTGCGGGATGAGATAGATGTGATTTGCTAGCCCCGATCGGGCGAGCCCGGATCTACAAATTGCTGCTCAGTGTGATACAAGTACCAGGCGGGCATGAACAAAGAGCGGTGGGTTGGTGTCGCGTAGCGTGGCGGCGCCTACATAATTTAGTTATAATGACGGCGCGCTCGTTACCTCCCAGCCCATTAGGTATATGCTCATATAATTATAGGTATGTCGCGTTGTGGTGTCGGGAGCATTGTGGCAAACTAATAAATTCGTTGGAATTTTATTTGCCTTAATATTCACATTAGTGCTTTCATTTTGAATCCCAATGTTATTAAGTTTATTTAATACGTTCAAACCGATCTTTTATATGTTTACATAAATGCTTTTTCCTTTTAGTCGAAAGTATATTTATTATTTTGAGAGGAATGAAGAAATAGACAACACAATGAATAAATACCTACACAAATTTTATTTTAAAGTCGGTCAAAACTTAACTTAATTACAATAAATCTCATTTACAAGAATTTACGTCTTTTTTACAAAAATATGGCCGATTATATTATCAAACCAAACCATTTTATTGTAAGATTAAATGAGGTGAAGTAGAGATTTGAAAAAAAAAAACACTTAAACCCATTTATCTCAAACCTATCATTTAGCAGACATATCGTCGTTTAAGTTCTAGCACCGCGTAAGTCATTTTTTAGCGGTAATGAAATTTTGAAAATCATCGTCATTGGAATCGAAATACGCGTCGTTTTGTCCAAACAGAATC
>MOOZ01000363.1:280529-293344 GCA_002930495.1 Cecropterus lyciades
GGACCTCTCATATGAAAGTGAGCCGAGGTGTTGGTCACTCTACAATGAATGCAAGTAAGGTTACGGCGAGTAATACATAAACGAGGTATTTCAACTAGTCTTAAACTAACTTAGACACTATTTCTATCAGGAGTTGATAAAAGAAGTAGGCAGTGACCACGTACCAGGTGGACTGTGTGCTTTTTCGCTCGATCTACTTCATAAACATAGCTGCACAAAGTTAATGCATATCTCCTATCTGGTTGTCACGAAACGTGCTCAAGTACGCACCGGCGAGATGATCGCGCTGCGGAAAAATGCGCCCGCGCTATTCGGACAAGGGTGTGGCCCAACTCCCAGCGGGGAATGTAGAAATAACTACTTACGTTTGAAGTGTACTTTTAATTATGTTAGTTAAAATATCATTTAAGTAAGACATGACACAGACGTGTTCTAGGTTTATGAGTTACGTATTTTTGTAATTATTGTATCGTAGAACTGGACCATCAAGGCTGTCAAAAGTATGTTTGCCCTAACAGTCAGTTCAAGTACGTCAATTTAGATAAGTTTGTACAAAGGAGAATAAGTAAACAGGTTAATTAAACATGAGTTCTTACCTTAACTACTACTACAATTTCCCACATGGCCAGCACAATGTACTATGGCTTAAAACCATGTAACTTTGAGACGAGATCTGTGCCCAGCAGTAGGATATATAGGAGTAAGGATATAAGGATAGGAGTATGCATTAACGATGATCCTTGAAATCACCTATCAAAATGAACGTCAAATATACTTTTAGATGGAGTTTGACAGCGGTTTTCTGTAAAACAACAGCAGTCAGTAACACATGTCAGGCACGGTGACCACTGGCAAAAACGCAAGGGAAGTCCTATGTGCAGAGTGAAAGGCTGATGATACTTGAACACCGTTTATGCAGATAATTCTCTGTCGTCCCATGACGTTTACAAATACAATAGACCAGATATTGAAATGTAGTTTGTATTTTGGCAACCGTTATCACTCGGACCACGCCAGACCGGCCGACATGATAACGGGCAGACGCGAAAGTTTTCAAAGAGATTTATTCCGAATTCTGCACTGAATCGCCTTCTGAAGTCTACTGATTACTACAGGCAAGCTTGGTTAAGAGTATTTACACTGCTTATTGTACTAATAACAGGGAATCTTATTAATATGTATCGTAAAGCGTGTTTGTTACCCTTTGACGCAAAAACTACTGTTGAAACAACATGTGGAAAAATGTTATTTACCTGTTATTTGAATACAGTTTGAACTAAAAATATTTACGAGTAATTCAAATAGAAACTTTTAATTTATATTTTTTTTAATTTGACATCTACAACTACATCTAGTAACATTCTTAAAAATATTAAAACATATATTTAGAATGGTCTATTTACTAGCTTTCATTTGAAACCCATATTATCGTGAAAATTAAAAAAGTCGTCGCTCCCCCCTCTTTCCCCTATTTGCAGGCGCCATTTTAAAAGATTTTATAACCTATGTCACTTTCCAAACTGAGACGATTCTACCGATATGTCATACGTCAAAATTTGTCAAACGTATCAAAGAAATGGGCATACATACAAACGAAAAACATACTCGTACATACATCCGTCGAAAAACAAAACACTATCCTCCTTCTGATGCAGTCGGGTAAAAATGTTTATTTTTGACATTTTATTCACGAATGTAACTCGAGATCAGAAAAATAACTGCGTTAAGGAACTTCGTTCCAATAGTATATTTCAATATTGTCAATATTTATATGCTATCTCCAGCATATAATTGCTATCTCATAGCAGATAGGAGATAGTTGGTAAGTCCCAACCTTAGCTTGTAATTTGGCGTAGTGAGTGGCGGTGGTTAATCTAGTTAGCCGCTGACAGCACAACCCGGCTCTGGCCGAGAAACCTATCTATTTATAATTATGTTTGCCACTAGCTTGTCAACGGAACGAGACCGGAAATTTTCTATTTATTAAACTTGCCATTTTTTTATTTTAAGATGAATATTATCGTGTTAAACCTGTCTTTTCGTGATTTTCGAGTAATATTATTGGAATTAATTAATTTTGATAAATGAAGTACTTACCATACGCAGTTTTAATTTATTTACTGCCAATATTTCGACTCAGTGATCGAATCATCGATACTGGTTACGACGCATTATGATTTGCCATTATAGTAATTTTCCAAACATCAACATAATATCCAATGAATACGTTTTGGCGGCTTATACAGATTAATTTATCTGAGTCTTTGAATTGGGCCTTTCTGAAAAAGATTTATTCATTTATTTATTTAAAAGATAAAGATAATAAATATTAGTACAATAACGTATGTACGTTTGTCCTGTAAATCAAAGGAAAAATATGTATGTTTGCAATGTATAAATTACTTTGCGCATGAAAATGGATTTTTCTGAAAATTTACCTATGCAAGATATATCAACATTCATTTTTATATGCATATGATACAAATGATTAAACTGCAGTAACATGTGACCAATTAGCAAGCCTATCAAAATTTGCTTGCTAATCGGAATGGCATATGAAAATATATTTTCAATCCGAACCAGTAGTTCCCGAGATTAACGCGTTTAACCAAAAAAACAAACTCTTCTGCTTTATAATATTAGTATAGATACTAACCTGCCCACACAAAGGAACGCAGCCTAAACTAATCTATATGCATAATATTCGCCTATCTCTACGTTCATACACTTATATAACCCATATCCATATAACAAGCGTCTTAACGACCCCTGATCTCCGGCCCCCCTCTCCAGCCACTCATCCCTACTTAACTCCAATCCCCAATCCACCACGTCGACGGTTTCCAAGGACATTGTTTACTTGAAGATGGACGAAAATATTTTTGTTTTTCGTCTCATTTTTTGTTGGATACTTCGCGATTGTTCCAAATAATTACTACGTCTCCTGTTTATTTCAAGTACCTAAACAGTGCTAATCTGTATCTGACTAATATTATAAATGGGAAAGTTTGTGAAGAGGTAATTGAGATTGTTACTCTTTTACGCAAATACTGCTGGTCGGGTTTCGTTGAAATTTGGAAAATAAATGGTTTTAGCCTAGACTAACACATAGGAAAGTCATAATAGTGGTAAACGACTGAAGCGGAGCCACGGGGATAAGCTAGTTAGTTAGATAGAAGTTATTATTACTAATAAAATCACAGATCCTAATTAGTAAAGCTATGACCAGGACAGTTAGAGTAGGTTCGTTTCATGATGCCTATAGATATAAAGAGAGTATTTTGATTTACCACACATATAATTTGGAGTAAACTTCCACCGTGGCTTAATAGAAAAGTGCAAAAAACTGTTTTATATAGCCCAAGGTGCATTGACGACAATAGACTTCTCTTGTAAATATCTATAGGCGATATTGAAAGCTGACGATGCTGACGACCCACGTGGTGAAGCGGTCACCATACCGGTCTGTGACGCAGTGGGTCCCGGGTTCGATCCCCGGGGAGACAGAAGTCTGATTGTTGAGTTTCGATTTCTGTTCTGGATCTGGGTGTTGGTGTATACGTCTTCGTGTGGCCATGGCAACCACGGCACAGGAGAAAATCCCAATGTGGGGCTATGAGTGTAGAAAGCGTTTTATATTTTATGTTTTTAATGCTATCACGTAGCTCGTCCACCTTATCATTAGGTTTAAATATAAATGAAGCTTCATAAAAGGTCACACATGTTTAAAAGTAGAAATTTATTTCATTAATTAAATGAAAATACATCGATTTTATACAAAAGCGTTAGCAGCCGAAATTAATGAACAATTTTTAATCATTGATGCCTAAACGATTAGAGCGTTTTCACAGGAAACAGGGTAATTAAAATTCGCTACGGATTTGAGGTATTCCTATTTAATTTCTCATTTTCAATGCTTCTAATACACGAGAATTATCGTGAATAAGTGGTATAGACACACACAAACACATACGTAATACACACTCAGACGGGAGTAGCAATGAATCAGTGATTTACTTCTGATATAACCCCTGTTTTATACGAAGTTGTTAACAGATGTCAAATGGCGTCAGTGCCTACTTATCATCAGGTGGGCTATATGCTCGTTCTTCTACTACTTCAATTTTGTAAAAAAAAAATATTATTTAAAAAAGAATTATAGTGAATAAGACGTGTGGTTTGCAACTTTAAGGTTATAAAAAAGTAAGATTATAAGTTAATCAAATTAAATTTTAAATTTAAAAAAACCACCAACGTTGTAAAGACAAGTGAGCAAACATTTAAAAAGTCAAAATTAATATCTTTAGATGAGCCATCGAATTCAAGCGAGTTACAACTACATTTTAATTATAAAAATATATCATTTGCTCGTTAAAATTCTACAACGTCGCGGCGGAAGGGTACCACTTAATTTAGTCAGACCCTTTATTAGTTGGACTATCTATTTATTTACTAGATTTAATTTTTTAGACTTGTGAACATGACGATTATGCAGTCTCCCTATTTTATTTTAGCTAGGAAGGTCTAAACTATTGTAACAAAGACGTCATCCTCTTTCATTTGATACCCCACTTGGGTATATTTGACAACATTGAATTTTTCTTCCTCACTTTAACCCCCTAAACCTAGTAAACGGCCGATTTTGATAAAACATATCTAAATGTAAGTTATTTGTTGTGCTCTTTCGTTTGATACCCCACTTGTGAATATTTAAAAATATTTGATTTTTCATCACCACTTTCACTATCTATATCTAATAAATAACTGAACCGATTTTGATAAAACATCTTTAAGGACCAGCACCCGGAAACTTAACAAGTAACCTAACTAGGTCTAACAAAAAAACACATCCAAATCGGTTCACCCGTTAAGGACCTACGTGTCCACAGACAGACACACAGACAGACATAGCATTCAATTACACCACTCTTTTTGCGACGGGTTAAAAAAAAGAATTTCAATGTTTTTGAAAGAACAATTATATTGGAAACAACCTACAGTACCTGTTCGTATTGATCGCTGTTATCCGGCGTGCCCGGGTCATTACAACGCCTGCATGTAATCTGACCCTTTGCCAGAATCAAACGGACCGGATTGAAGCCGAGTGGATGATTCAGGTTTTATTTAAAATATTTCACAGGATTTCACTCTATATTTGTTCATAAACTACTTTTATTGAAAGTAAAAAAATGACGTTGTCTTATTATTCACGAATAAAGTAGTATAATGATGAAGGTGGTAGAACTCTTTGTGGTTCGACTCCGGAAGCACCACCGCCACACATATATCTGCCTAATAACAACAATGTTATGCGCTGTTCTGGTCTGAAGGGTCTGGTGGTAAGGGAGACATACTTTTCCGAAGCATTCCATCTTAGTCCGCAGGGGTAGCAACGCATCTGTGGCTAACCATAGGTGAGATTTGATCTTACCTAGGATTGATTACAGATGTCCATAGGCGGCAGTAGCCACTTACCATCAGTTGGGTTGCACGCTCGTTTGCTACTATCCATATTATATAAAAAAAAAAACAGAAAAAATTATAAATGTTGTTTAGAACAGAGGTGGTAGAATTTCGACTATGGCAACTTTTTTTAATGTAAGTTGTATTGCCAAACTTTCTTCCCGTGCATATCTTAAGCAAATAAGGCATTCTGTTCATGGAATATTTATTCGTGGCGTTCCAGCTTAACCTTAAGGGGTAGCAAAGCTACAGCGGCCTACCTTAGATAAGACTAATCTTATCAGAGGTTGATTAAAGTTGTCGATGGACGACAGTTGCCACTTACCAGGAACTGGATTGCGTACTCATTTGATACCCACATATTTAAAAAATAACGCACAGCCAAGTAAAGTAATCATGAAGAATATTGATTTCTGGGTAAAGTTGATGTCCACCGTGCAATCGACTTCTAATTACTGTACCTAGTGATGAGACACATGTTCCAATAATGTTTAAATTATGTCAAGAGACCATTTATATTATACTAATCCCATCCAGTACTAAGTGCCTTTAGGAAGGCATTCATTTATAGCAAATAGACAAATAGAAAGAAACGCAATAGTTAGGTATAGCTCGCGACGCATGTGTGGGCAATTTCAGATACTTATTCTTCGATTTACACATGTGCTTAGCATGCCTCATATAAGATGCATGCACGTTACTTTATTATACCATATAATAAAAGTTTTCTTAAAACACTAAAACAATAGTTTAAAAACACAAACGGGAAAACTCTTCAAACTTCTACCTACAGCTTTATAGCATTTCCTAAGTCGATGCAGCTTCACGCCTTGACTCGCAAATTGCTCACGTTGATAACCGCCCAAACTGAGCACTTATCGTGACGGCGAATGAATCAATCAATCAGCGGGGGATAATGAGCTGGGGTAAGATGGCGGCGCCGTTATGGTGCCCTGGTTACATTGGGAGCGAGAGCGGGAGCGATTATGTGTTTATTTTTAGGGTTCTGTAAAACGAACTAATTTTCTTTTGTAAGTTAAAGCTTCTTTAAGGACGTTCAGTTTTTTCCTTATAACATTGAAGAAGCAAACGAGCATGCAGTTCAATTGATGATAAGTGACCACTGACGTCTATGAACATCTGTGTAAAACTCCATACAGAGCAGAGGTTCTATGTGCGACAACTGTCGAAACATACTTGTTCTACCACGTTGCAAAATTTTGGATAGGAGGCGAACTTATGGGTTGCGTCATCAACACGATAATGTTTAGGTATTTTTAACGTGGAGAAATTAACGTGGATTCTGACTGGAAAATCAAAAGGTGTATTATCGACTAAAACTCCGCAGTATTTCTCTACGCTTGAAAGCGTTAGCATAAAGTCGCGGTCAGGCATTTCTAGTGGGTGTAGGTGTTAACACCAGTCACGTCCTTAACTAACTGGCTCCTCTCAGTGGTGATTCTTATGCGGTGAGTGTGTTGAACGAACAAAAGACCTGTTGAGCCCTTGTGACAGAAATCGGAATACATCTAATCGTAAAAGTTACATAAAACGCATTAACTAAAATGAACACGAATCCGAACCACATTTGACTTTAATGACTCGTTCCAACAAATATATTAATAAATATCATTAGTATTTAATTCCTTAAAAATAATAATTCCCGATTATACACGTAGATTATTTAATCGCTCGCACTATGTCCTGACCGCAACCAAGCGTGGTGTTAGGGCGCCTTAGGGCGGCGAGTGACGTGTTTATGTTCGAGGGCCGGCCCGCTTTACTGGGTGGAGGCAAGATTTTGTGCAACTTAACACTGATGTGATTAAAAACACTTAGCAGAGTCATATAACGAGCATTTGGAGCTTCTCTTGTACAACTTTTGAGTTTTTTGATGAGAATTCTCTTTAAGGGTATGTGGAGATTGTTGTAAATATTTCCGAATGTACTATATATGTAACGCTTATGGTAGGTAGTCGAATAGCTTATGGTACTGTCTACAATTGATACATATATATAATCGTAATTCGGACAAAGATTCGAGATATACCCAATTGAACTAGATCATTTTGAGAGAAAAAAGTAAGTTACTACAGTACACTTAATGTACTCTTTAAAATGACGCAGTCGAGACATAATATAAATACAAAGAAAATTATTATGTATACCTGCAATGTATACAAATAGCGGGTAGAATCGCGGAAGTAGTTAAGACAAAGTTATTTCCGAGTTGTTACCTAATAACAAGCGAATTATTAAAAATGTAAATTTGAACATGAAAATTTGATTATGTTATAAAATACAACAATAAAATACATATGTAACAACTTAATATAATAAAAACAATGTATTATATGTGCGTAGCCTAAGTCTTAAATAATATTGCGTCCCACACGCAAACAAGTGAACGTCCCGTCGCAGTCCAAACATCCACACAATGTTGGCGATATTGGCGTATTGGCCAAACGTCGGTCGGTGCGGTCGAACGTGTTCGGGACGGGCGCGGCGTGACATGGGATCTGACGGGTTGGCCCGCTTCGGTCGCGTGCTTTGATGTACTGCGACGCTTCGATTTGATACTTGCGATATTTTTTTAATGAGCGTCATTTATTTTTATCAGAATATCTTTATTGTTATAAGTCATATTGAATATATGTACATTATTGTTAGTACCACGTACGATTTATGCACGAATTTTGATGTGAAACATCTATAGGCACACGTAATCCTGATTGTTCACGTGGCGATCAAAATTATTGACTATAGCGCCATCTGTTATACATTTCGGAACTATTAAGTATCGAACTAAGAAAAAACTACGCCGGCTGCGATGCTATTTTGACTTACTGTTCGTATTTTCTTTAAGAGAATGAGTACAGTAATCAATAATTTTTAAATACGAATGGTTTTATGTCAATTAATAATATACAATATTGTTAGGTACTCTATTTAAATACTCGGTATTTGGTAACAAGTCCTTAAGTTTTGTCAAAGTACTTATATATGTTTTAAAAAGCTTCCATGTTAACTATAGGTACAATATTTTTAAACTTTAGCAACCTAAGCAACCTCATTTAGGCATTTTTTACGACAGTTGTAACGTAGCCATAACAAAGTAACTACATTACTCACTAAACCATTACTACTACGTTAAAAACAGCTAAAACTATTGCTACGAAGAAAAGCCCCGATTATTTTACCAGAAACGGGTTGCCGTACAAGTATTTATACTTAGCGGCGAGGCGGCGCGACTGACATGGAATCTGCCGGCTTGGGTGCGTTCGTCGCGTGTTCGACACCTTGTAGCGGGATCGAGACGTCTTGGTACTCGGGCATATTTCAAATAATATTTAAGGATATTTAATATAAAACTAGCTGAAGTAACCGTGCTATACTACTGAACTACAAAGGTCGCCATCCTTAAATAATGGACTTGAGGCGATCGTGAATAGAAAGATAGGATATAATTCATTCATGAACGCAGCGCGTCTATTATAACACTGGTTTCATAGTGATTTTGAAAAGGTTTCGAAACCGTCTATTCTAGGTATAGGTATATTATTTTTTAAAAGCTTTTATTTGTATAATATTAGAACGTATAGTATTACAGTATGATATAATGTAAAATGCGTCATTTATTTATAAAATATATATGTATATATGCAAAAAGAAATCGTCCATAATTATAAATTTCACATAGTAGAGGTTAATATAAAATTTTTCTTCGGCGGGAAAAGCGGAATTGCTGTTGTACATGCAAACACATCGCATTTGCTAACCAACTTCGTAATAATTATAATTAAACCGTACTATTTCGTACTGTAATAACAAAACTCACCGAAAACTAAAAACAATCTAAGATTCATTCTCATTTACCTGGAACAAAAAGAAATTATTAATGGTCTGCTCACAAAAAAATAGATAAAAAAGTGTGATGTGCCCAAAACAGATCGTATGCTGAGTTAGTATTTCAACAGCTACCTGCACAAAAAACTAACAATGAATCTCACACCGGCTTGACAGACGAAATTAACACGTACCCATTCACCGTACATAATCGTAATCGTCAGAAAGCACGAAATATCTCACAAATGCTCAGATCGCAATGAAAAATGCCGAGAAACGTGACGCTGAGTCGATACAGCTTCATTACTTTTATATTCCCTTCAAGAACGCCTTTAACGTTTTTCAAAGGCACTTTTAATATTGAAAATATCCGACAAAGTTACAATATAGCGAAATATTTTTGGAAAACTTATTTTAGTTACAAATCACGCTTTTATTGTACTTCTATGTAAATATGTCTTTAGAAGCAGTAAAAAATGTAGTATCTAAAAAAAACCAGGTGGTAGAACTAGTGTAACTCGACCGGGGAGGTACCACAGCCACACCTATTTCTGGCGTAAAGCAGTTATTACATTTCGATGGAAGGATGTGGTTGCCGGCTCACTTATATATGAGGCGACCGTCTCAATCCTCAGGAGTAGCAACGCATCTGTGATCGACTTTAGATAGAACCCCTGTTCTTTATGTAGTTGCTTACAGATCTCCATATGTGCGGCAGTAACTATTTACCACCAGGTGTAAAATACCTTATTTAATCATCTAATCGCCGCAATTCTAGCGTTATGATATAATTTTATCCGTTAGACTTGCAGCTACAATATCAAATCAAGTTAGGCATCAAAACTCCGCCCGCCCTTTTTACAAGCGTCGCACAAAAACAAAAGACGAAGCGCAGTGAAGCGTGTAGTAATTCCCCGAAGTACCAGGCGCCTATAACCATGAAGATATAATCGAATAAAATGATTGTCTGCTCTCAAGACGCCAAAATATTTTATACCGTCCAAGGAAAAATGATCCTGATAAAAATGAGGTTTATTTTAGAATCGTGTGTATACGATCCCGTCGGATACATATTGATCGAAACAATGCATAGATTTTTTTATGTATATACAGCTATTCTTATAAACTTTCTCGTATTTTAATAACAAAATAAAGTGACTACACAGACTCGCCTCTAATTGAGCTACCGAATTTATCGGCACAAGGATCACATTCTATCACGACAATAAATCATTTCATTCGGTCTCTTGGCGACGGAAATTCAAGGGACGTTCAAAATAACTGCCGCGTCTGCGTCCAAAACAAAAAGGAATAGCGAAGCGAGTTGCATTAATTCCACGAAACTCAGAGTAACTTTAACCCAATGGACCTTAATGAAATAAAGTTTTTTATTATGTTTTTTTTTTTTTTTAAATTTGTATGCGTCTGCATACACACATATTAGTGATTATTTAAATCACTTATATTTTTTGTAATACTAACGTGTTTGTCTATACTTGGAAGTATTTTGATAATAATAGGTTTTACGTATTAATGATTATTTACCAAAAAGAACTACTTTACCATAGAAATACCTCTCTCTACATCCATTGAAAAATAACAAATAAACAGATAGATATAAAGGAACTATACAGTACTAGGAGCCCACAGTCGTATGGCGTATACTTATTAATTGTATTTATAGGCAAGCAGACGGTCGTCAAGGATATCGCACCCCCGCAACGTTGGCACGTCACCTTGTCACCGACTTTATATTACCAGGCAATAAGGATGCTAAGTTGGTAGGCATTAGAAACGCGTCCCCACACAAATTCGCGTAAAAGTGAACCGAAACGCGTATTCAAGGAGCGTACAAAACAAAAGGTCTTCGTACAAAAGTACCAGGCGTCTATAAACGGGTAGGTATGTATTGAGCGGGCGGGCATCACGACACAGGATACGGGCCGTGTTATCGCGCCCCCACGGCGAACACGTCACCTTGTCACCGACCCGGTTTAATGGGCTGCCGTATACGCCGCTCGAACGGGTTTGATGCTTGAATTTTTTCAGCATTTTAGTACGTACCTAAGTAAGACTAAAAGTTATTAAAAATAAGTTATCGTTATTTTACTTTGATAACTGGTTAAGTTTTAAATTGATACGAATGTTGCACGGGTTAAAAGTACCTAAACGAAAGAAAAATAGCTATAGATTCGATTGGGACTAATTTTAGAGGGTATGCTACTGAATCAATTTAGACGAAATTTTCACGCAGAGATAACTTTACAGTTTACACTTAAGTTATGTGTTAAGTATGTATAGTGCTTTTACCTCAAAAACAGAGGTAATTATAAAAAAATGGTGACTGATAAACTGAAAAAAAAAACATTAAGTGTTGTGGAATAAAAATATTTGTCACTAACTTATTCCCGCGACTCCACCCGTTTCATTGTCGTCTGTCGCTCGTGTTAATCTAGATCATAGACTATCTGTGTGCCAAACAGTGAAATCCAACCAGTAGTTTGCGTGAAAGAGTAATAAAAACATACATCCTAACAAACTTTTACATTACTAATGTTAGTCAGATTTTAAAGAAGCGAGATAAATTTAAAACAGATGAGCTAGCTTTCCATTATACCGTATAGTGGCGGTTGAAGTTTAAATTTAGCTAATTCCATTTCTCTATTAACACGAAGTGTGAACTAACGTGATAAGCTTGCCATATTTAGTTAGTGTTCCTGGTTGCCTCCAGTACCCAGTGGTAGCTTGGTTTGAAGTGCTTTGAAGCAATCTCTTTCATATCCTCTGTCGAGCAAGAGATTCTATTCCATTTCCCACGATTGGATAATCCACAATCTTTGCACAATTTCGTCAGAATGTATAAATTGTTATTCCATTATTGGACACAAAAATACTAAATATCCCCCAACCCCCTCGGTGGCCTTCCTCAGCGCTTGCAGGGGACTCCAGGATCTTCTATGGAACGCACCGGTGCCCCCTAACGCGGCGCCCCTCACGGGCTCATCGCTTTGGGGACATGCACCTGTCCCCCTGCACCTTCCGGTGTCTGCGGCTGTCTGTGTCACACATGCCGCCGTCTTTCTCGGGGTTGCTGGCTGGGCGGTTTGAGCTCCCACTCTAGCCGCCCGCAATCCCAGAAACCCCTTTCTAGTCGCCTCTACGACAGACCGTAGCCGTATTCTACTCCCCGGCTACAGGGGGATCGGTAGTAGCAACCTAGCAACGCAATTTTGATCGACTTCATATAGAACCCCTGTTCTATTTGATGTTGGTTACAGCTGTCCATGAGCGGCACTAATCTTATCAAGTGGACTGTGTGTTCGTTTGCTACTTCAACTATATAATTTAAAAAAATGCAAAAAAGATTGTTTGGAGGACTGAGAACAAGTATTATTGAATATTATTATGATTTTTAGATTTTTTGTTTGTATGTTTGAAATCACATCAAACCATTACTACTGAATTTAATTTAAATTATTGAAAATATATTTATAATCCGTGTCTTA
>MOOZ01000363.1:294166-304897 GCA_002930495.1 Cecropterus lyciades
ACCATTACTACTGAATTTAATTTAAATTATTGAAAATATATTTATAATCCGTGTCTTAGGGTAACATATAGTATATATTTTATTTAAATCCAGTCACAACATCAAAAATATTTACAATTTAAAAAGTGTAACGAGACATTTTTTAAACGCGGGTGACTCCGCGATATACTGCTCATACTAGCAGTATAGAAGTTAGGCATGCTTGTCATCCCAGAAGTCCACGCCTTTCCCTTCACCGTAAGCAAACAAAAATTAATATGCAGTATGACACGACATTGACATATTACTTCGGAAATGAGGCGCTTGCTAATGATCAGACCCGAATCCCTAGTGGATGTATAAAATATGATACCACGCAGCAATGACAAATTATTAAAACAGTACATACATATATATAAAATGTAAGGTGGTAGAGCATGGTTCGAACGGAGAATACCAACGCCACTATTTCTCGCCTGATGCAGTTCATGATTTTCGCTGAAAGGATGTGGTAGCTCATTTTAGTATGAAACGACCATCTTAGTCATCGGAATAGCGACGCATCTGTGATTGGCTTTAGATAGCATCCCTGTTCTATATGAAGTTAGTTACAGCTGTCCATGGGCACCAGTGACTACTTACAAATAGATGCAAAAACTGCTCCTACTTCAGTTTTATATAAAAAAGTTTCGTCATTCTTATCCACGATTAGGGATGTGTCAACTTTGCCCTATTATAATTATTCAGATCACGTGTACGAAAGTCGTTGAGCCAAAACTCAATCGCTATCATAAATCAGTACGAAATCAGTCTTTTACATTCTTTGAATTCATGGAAATAGTATATTTGTTAAGCACATATCTGTGCCCCTATTTTGACTTCAGGGAATATATTTTTAAAAATACGTTTACTAAAATAATTTTACTAATAAGGAACTCCCGTGCAAAATCGACCCAATAATCAGTCCGTGCAAGTTAGTTTTATGAAAATGTTTCTATTTTTGAATCGGCCATGCACATACTATTTAGTATACTAATTTAGTCACAGTCAGTTGTCACGTAATACGTTTTTCTTTCTCTGTAGAATAGTGTTGATTTAAAAACCTGATAGATTATGGCGTCGTAGCACCGCGATTTGACAGTTACTACCTAAGATTGATATTTTCCCGACGATTCTATGTAATTTCGCCTACCATCTTACATTTTACGGGACATAAAAGCGGAAAAGCAGAATACTACTCTTCCTTCTCAGCTACTTGTGAACAAAGAAGGACACAAGTCTATGTAACGTCTCACAGGAAAGGCCATGCACATTAGAAATAGGTGCAAATTAGTAGGTGCAGATCTGAGCTAGTTCTCAACTCCGGTTCAAATTCTTCGATTGTAGGTTGTACAGCTCACGCATTTTTATCGAGACCCAAGTCTGACCGCTAAGCGCTCAGGTATGTAGAACATAACTTGTACGAGTACGTCTGCATTTTCATATATGGTTTTTCGATCTGTTTTTTTTTGAGATACAAGTAGCCTACACAGATAGACACTTGAATTTTGACATATATGCGATATTTGAAATGTCGATATTTGGCACTTTGACTGCGATCAAGCCACATTCGACATTAGCTTGAGTATAGAGATAGACAAATATTTAAAACCTATTTCGATATGGTGTAGCAGTGAATTTTTTATCAAAAGTGTCAGTTATTTTGTAATCATAGACTGTCACTTTTATTTATTTGTTTGTATGTAATGATCGCTGTCAATTACACCGATATCACAAATGACGCACGTAAGAAACACCCAGACTATTATAGCACCCACGCTCCAATACTGTAACAATTCAATCAAGCAGCCTTACAATTGCATGTTTATCCATGGAGTTAGCTATAGCTTTTTAAGGGGAAATACAAAAGCAGCGATCGGCGAAAAAGGCTCATCTCCAAATTTTTGATTTGAAACATCCATAAATTTTCGGACTATTAAGTATCGAACAAAAGTAAGCGGGCTGTGGTGTTAGACTTATTGCGGGGTACTGTTCTTAGATGGTGTTATTTTCATTACCAGACCCTCCAGACCAGAACTGTGGGGCTATGAGTGTAGAAAGCGTTTTTAAACGTTTTTGTACGTTTATAATCCTTCTATCACCTTGCAAATGTCCTTGGCCATGTTTCAATACCCATGACAGTGATCAAAACTATGAGCATATTTCAATAATATGTGTAGAGTAAAGCCTAATTTGTATGTGTACGTGTGGCCCGGCCGATGGAGCCATAACGAGTCCGGCGCTGGACAGAAACCAGTCCGCAAATTAAATATGTAAGGGCGCCCACGCAGGGCTGCGACATCTTGGTTAATTACTTGTGTCTATTTATATTCGATACATTGACCTAGTAAATAAAACTTCTAGTATACAATTCAGAAAGAATATAGTTAATAAACAAAGCGGGATCTAGTAGGAATAAGTAGTAGGAATAGTGATAATTACTAGTAAGAATTTATCACGAAAAATCTGATGATGTAAATATAGTTCGTGATAATTGACGAAATACGAGTTTGCCTTATATTCACTTTGTATTTTTATTACTTTTGTGATGTCAAATGCAACAACATGTATTTTATTATAAAAAATATTCGTGTGAAGCATTGTACAAATAGGCTTGATTTGATACTTTGAACCATTATACATATGTATAAAATAAGTTTCGAGCGTTATGACATGTATTTGAACAATTAAATATCACAACACCATGCTCAGAAATTAGTGACGAGCGTTGTAGTTTTGGAGCACATTTACTTTGGACGTTTTTAAGCGTAGATATTTATTATATCGCAACACATATTTAAGCATTAATAAATTATTTTCTTAATTAACAAATATCGTTGTTTTACAAGTGTTTCAATGTATTAGTTTGAAGGACGTGATACTGATATAAATCATTCCAACTTAAGCCAGTCACAGTAAATCCATAATCTATATCGTGCCGATTATAGCAGTTGCCATAACTACGTGATAACTCGGCGTGGGGCGCCCCAGGGGCAATATCGTATAATAGGGGGAAGCGAATACATTAATACCACGGAGATTGAGCCTACTGGCGTAGTGCCTCTCAGATAAACTTAGTTATATTCGACATTACAAATATTTGATTATTTAATATTTAGATCCCACTGAATTTGTAATAATACTGTATCGTTAATAAATATTATTTTAATAAAATTTAAATATAGTGATAAAGAAAAAGAATGATTAAAATAAAGATAAATATGAAACTGGTCTATGCGCTTTTGAAAATAAAAATAAAATTTCTTAGTCTATGAGCCTTAATTCAATTACAACCTTATTAAATAACTTTAAACCTGTTGTGTGATCGTTGTCGATCTTAGAGTATATTATTATAAGTAAATATTTGGAGAAGGTCATATTAACTTATATTATTTTTAATTGTATGTCGTACACTTGTACGACATAAAATGTAAATAAACGTACATATTTATGATAATGTAACATTCCCTTATATTCATATAAATGTAATATAAGTCTTACAATAAATAAATCATTTGCGACCCTACAGTAGAAGCGGGCGTTGCGAGAGCTTTGTCATTAGACGGCGTCAGCCCGCTAGTAGCAGACATTTTTATCAACGTAATGCAGCTGAAAGTGAGTTATACTCATATTACCCGGAGAAATATCACGAAAATATCACGTTTTATGACAGGAGTAGGTAGTACTGTAGTAGCGCAGGCCGGATACTTTATAACTGCAGTCATAGGCGTTAGTAGCAAATGTAATTGAATGTGTATTAAGTTTCCATAATGTAAACATTTGCATAGCAACATTTTTAAAGCAAGTCAGAGTTAGTAATTAGAAACTCATGTCCTGTGTCAAACCTGACATACTGTCACTTACCAACTAGACGATTTTTTCTATGAAAATATAAATAAAGCTAGTGAATGGAGTGGAAGTATCTGTCAGAAGTTACTATTCATAACAGTTTTAATACGGAATGTTCAATGCAAGTGCAAGAATATGCATTTTTAAGGTAAGTCTTTTAACACCACCGTCACTTGGAGATTACCGTCAATTGCAAGCCGTCACATATAGACAGACGTACCCATGAAAAATTTACAATAATCTTATTATTATCTATTTATTGGTTTTCTTAGATCCTAGACCGCATAACTTCACATCATGGATTGCAGACAAACACAAGTCTATAGATAAAATGTATACACTCACACACACACACATATATATATATATATACATGTGAATGTGTGTATATATACTTGATATAATATATAAAGTAAATATATTCCTTCGTTAAATTCATCATTTGCGTCCCTATTCGTAAAGCGACCGGGCGCTCAGTCATTAGGCGCCGCGCTGTGCCAACTGCGTACATTTATTTACGTTATACACCTCCAACTTTTGATACCGTCTCAAAGGTCCGCAACATTTCGTCAAATTATTCATAAAATGATCCCATCTGTTACTTTTAAATAAATTAAGATTAAAAAATATATTAAATTTAGATATATTTTTATTTTCCACAAGTGTTGTGTTTTTGTGATAAATAAAAGGTCTCGACCGGTAACGTTGAAACAACGTCGTTCAAAATTTACAAGTTAAAATTTATTACAAGATTTTCTTACACAACTAAATATAAATATAAATTAATAGGTTAAATATAATACACTGATTAGATTATAATCCTAGATCCTAATTTTCGCCGTGACCACGATCCAAGCAATTAGATCAAAATATCGGCAGCAAGATAATTAAAGCCACGTATCGTAAGAACAATGCATTAAGTCCGTGACAATATTAATCTAAAATCGCATACAGACATCCATTAAGACTACACCATAACTACGTCATAAATTAAAATATTCAAATTATATCAATTACTCTTTTGCATATATTATTTTATTATTAAAAACATATGTATGTAATTAAAATTCAGTAGCCAATATATTTTTTATTAAATAAAACGGTAACATTTGCGACCCTACCTCGCGCGGGCGGCGAGTGCTGTCATTAGGGCGTTAGCGCCGCGCCGAACGGAGCAGACATTTTTATGCGACCCGCCTGAACGAGCCAACGAGCATATTGCGGGATGCGCGGGGCGTACAGTGGCGTACACTGCTCACTATTAAATTTAGGGATTATATGAAAATACAATTAGGTGTTACTGATTTTCTTAACACAATTTGAGACTACTGCGGTAGTGGCGTACACTGCTTACGAGGATACCTATTAAATTTAGGGATTAAAATATGAAAATATAAATAGGTGTTATTGCGTTTTATTGGTTTTTAGAGATGGTAAAATCTCTAAAAACCGACTACTAATACTGTGAGAAAAGACATGAAATTATTCAGTACGTGTTTATGACGTTTCCGCAAAGGATTACAGTTTACATTATTGCCTATACATTGCAATGTACATTGGACGTTGATGTTTCCGTGTTCGGCCACACCTAACATGTACTATGCAGCAAGGGAACGTAAACAGTTAATGTTTTGAACCGTCATAAATTCGTACTAAGGGTCAGAGGCAAAAAGGATATTGCGGGATGTGCGGAATAGTGGCGTACACTGCTTACAGCTTATACCTATTAAATTTAAAAATTAAATTCTGTGCTCCTTGTGAAAGCGGGAATAAGTCTGATTATTACCAAAATCAGGCTATAAAGGGACGGAATTTGTCTAAAAATAATAATTAAGATTTTTTGATTTAGTCTGATTTCTGAAGGTATTTGGTAAAACTCAAACTTATGCCTATTAATATTTTCATTGTTCATCATTCAAAATTTTAGAACATCTTTATTTAACCATAAACATAAACGCTTTCTACACTCATAGCCCCACAGTAGTATTTTCTCCTGTGTCGTGGGTGCCATGGACACACAAAGACGAATACACAAACATCCAGACAAAGAACAGAAATCTAAATTCATCATTCAGATGTTTGCCTGGCTGAGGATCGAACCCGGGACCCACTGCGTGACCGCTCCACCACGTGGGTCCTTTAGAATATCTGATACAGAATTAACAACATTGCAGCACACGTAAACACTTATAGCTCCCAAACTAGATCTTTTTCTGTGTTGCCATACACACATTGAGACGAATGCACAAACATCCAGTAAGAAATATAAATTCATCATTCATACATCTATTAGGCCGGGGATCAACCCGGAACCCCTTTCATGTCAGACCAGTATGGTGACTACTGCGGCTCACGAGCCGTCATTTGTTAACATACCGTTTAGCCGTGTCATCAGTGGTACCCAAAGATACTGGGTTATTTCAATTCCTACTAGACCACAAGATTCGAGAATAATAAAGAATATGTTTTGAACAGTGGTAGGTACCCAAAGTTCTTGTTTCATCGTGTTATTTCTATTCTTAGTAGACGCCACAAAATTCGAGAATTACGAGCACTAGAAAAGACCCTAAAAATGAATTTCGCGGCCTAGTTTAGTTTGGTTCTTTTTCAAATTCAATTAAGGCACATCGGGAACTGGCAGTACAGATTGGGAACTAATCGATCCTAGCGAAGTAGACTTCTAAAATATCTAATGACGGATTTGGATCTCCGGATCTCGTCTCGTTGTATTTATGGCGGTCAAGATTTACCTTAATAGTAATAAATATGTTGCTACAAATGTAGTGTTTTTTCTTTATTATTTTAAAGAACGTAGTAGATATATAATATTTGAAAATCAGCTGTGCCCCGCGGTTTCACCTGCTTTAAAAAAATATAAACATTTAAACTGTAATGTAACAGAGTACATGGATTTTCACGAAATAAGGTCTAAATGTTTCTCAATATATGGACTATAAATATATTATCAGTCCTTTTATCATAGACACCCCGTGGACGGCAGTGACATCATCAACATATGATTGACTTCTGATAGAATAATTTCTATGTGGAGTAGCTTACACATATGTAAGGGCGCCAGTGACCACTTACCATTAAGTGGACTGCATGCAGTCCACCTGATGGTAAGTGGCTACGGTCGCCCATGGACATCTGTAATCAACCCTAGTCTCACCTAAGATTAGCCACAGATGCGTTGCTACCCCTGAGGACTAAGATGGAATGCCTCGGAAAAGTATGTCTCTGTTACCACACCCTTCAGACCAGAACACAACAGCGCATAACACTGCTATTATTAGATAGAAATAGGTGTGGCGGTGGTGCTTCCGGAGTCGCACCACAAAGAGTTCAACCACCTTCTACAGATTAGGTAGATGAAGGTGGTTGCACATAAAATAAAGTTGTAAAAAATTGTCATGATAACTGAAAATTATATAGTTAAAATGTTGTCTATTAGAGTAAATCATATAAGTCTGGAGCAATTTAGTGTTCATAACATCCAAGTCGAATTAAGTCACGTCACATCAGAATAATGATGCTCGCCTTCTACGGATCTCAGCCACTCGTCATTAGTGGATGTGCGCCGGAGCTGTAGATTTTTACTTGGAGATTACATCCTGGTATAAAGTGGTTATGAGGTAACAAATCACTATTTACTATTACTTTTTTTTATCAGATTGAAAAAATACACGAGAATGCAGTCCACCTGATGGTAAGTGGATACTGCCACCCATGGATATCTGAAAGCAACTTCATATAGAACAGGAGTTCTATCTGAAGTCGATCACAGATGCGTTGCTACTCCCGAGGACTGAGATGGTCGCCTCATTATATAAGCGAGTCGGCAACCACATCCTTCCAGCCAAACGCAAAAAATTCACGCTAGAAGTGTATTTATTTCTACTTCAGATATATAACATAAAAAAAATAATATAAGTGCATATTCTGAAACAATTGGCATTGGTTATTTTTTTTATGCCGTTAAAAATAAAAATTATTTATTTTAAGCTTGTTTTCTTCTAACAAAACGTTTATAGGAAATAATAATATAATTGAAGAATAAAGTCAAGAGCAAAAATTATAAGTCAGCAAAAAATGTTAAAAACAAGTTAGAATAAAATAAAATAAACAAAGTAAAAAACAAACACGCCGAATTTCTTGACGGATCTTTTTAGTCAATGTCGTTTTCGGATCCGATGGTGTGAGAAAGTATATTGTAACTAACAATTTAAAATTGAGTAGGATCATACAAAATAAAGACATTTATTTGATATCATTATATAACTCTAAAAACTCAAATATCTACGTAATAAGCGAATGCCCGACATTATACACGCATATAAGTCATGTTTACCCAAATACCTAATAAGTCAGTGCCCGACAACTAACTCCCGGATGCTCCTAATGAATGTCCAATCATTTTTCTTGGTATATGAGCTACATCGAAGTAATGGTCAGCGTCTTGGCATAAAAAGATCATTAATAAAAGCATTATCACCTGTTATACTCACTAATGTTAGAACCCATTAATATGCTTTTCATTCCCGTTAGATATGGTGAAATATATAAAAGTACTTGAAAGTTATTATACATGTTTGAGTGAAGGTGGTAAGTTCGTGGTTTGACGGCGCCGCAACCAACACCCATTTTTGCCTTTTTTTTTATTGACCACAAAGAATAAATCAATGGACAATAAGTAAGGCGGACTTAATGACATTTAACATAAGTTGCCCCATAATAGCGCTGTAGAATTGTAGTCACGAATTTGCGGTCTAAGTTCTATCCCTGATAAGATCCAGAGGTGATCTAGGTATCCACGTACACAGCACTATACTGGCTTTACATTAGAAATTGGCGCGACGGTAGTGCCATCGAAGTATTGTTATGGTTCACCACTTTAAACTTTGTGTGACAGGTCTATTATTCATTCAAGATTGGAAATCCCGGAGTCCTCTCCACAGCGCCCAGGACTGCCACCCAGGGAATTTTGGTGCGGTAAAAATCCCACATAAGGCTTCGCTCCCACAGCGTCGGGTACATTTTAAGTTTCTTTCTGGAGCACAAAAAAAGGTCCCCATGCATGTCTATTGACACAACTGATGAGGATTGCTAAATTAAAAGGTCTCATGAAGTATCTTTTACCATACAGACTAGAACACAGCAGCGCTCAATAAAGTTATTAGGCAGAAATAGGAATCTTATTCTTCAATAATGTGACGCTTCTAACGCTGTCGCATCTTAATTCATAATTCAATGCCGGCTCGCAAAGTGCAAGCGCGCGAAAAGGCGACAGGGAGAGTGGGGTGGGTTGGGTGCGGTGGGGTAATCCGGCGACCGCACATCGGCAATTATTATAAAGAGGCGCCGCCGTTAACTGGAACTACGTGTTTTAAAGCTTAGCGGAGTCGGAATGCGAAGGTTGATTTGTTAATTAATTGCTTGTTAGCGTTTTGTGATTGAGGATGTTGGGGTGGATTAATCAAAAAAATTATGCCATTTTGATGTTACTCTTTTCTGTTTTATGTAATTACCTAGATAGATGTAACAATAATGTAAAGTACTGACTTATTTTAAACAACAGTGATAATGGTTATTAATTTGAACCATTTAACCGTTAAAGAATACTTTTTAGATATTGCAAATTCGCTGAATAAAATGTTAATATCGATCAATTTGTAAATTTTAAATTAGCGTGTTTTAAATGACGTAAAAATAATTTAATAAGGAATGCATTTGTAACTATCATCTAAGGTTATGCTGTCCTATTTTATACAGACCTTCTTACATTCTTCGAAATCCAAATAAACCTTTTATCAACCAACACTAATACTCCATTTTTTATGTAAGAAATTTCGCCAATAAAAAACAATAAGTATCAAGTCCAACCGGCCGCGGTACAGGATCGCGACCGTAAGCCGTGTAAGCCATCGGCGACCGCACGGCCCTCCCATCCCGTCCCGTCCCGACCCGTCCCGTCCCGCTCACACACAGTCGTCCCGTTCCACCGTTTGACACGTCCCGTAACAAGAGCTTAACTTAAGCCACGGGTGAACGAATTTCATCTCTCGACGGTGTAAAAATTTAATAAAGACAAGCCAGCCCCGTCCGTTTCGTAATTAGACGCAGGTTAAGGAATGAAATTGTTTATACAAATATGTGTTGCGTAAGGTGTTTAATTTTACGCAATTTGCGCGGAGAATTTTAGGTTTTATCAACGTCGGAGTTTTAATATAACAAAAATAACGAAAGTTCCTATTACTTAGTTTTGTAACATAATTTCTTTATTTAAAATTCTACGCAATAACCGCCATCATCACATGTTTATGTTTCTTACGTTTACGTTACTTTATAGACCGTTCCTTATAAGTTTTGTCAAATATCAACACAATAAAAAGCTTTGTTACACGTGGTGGAGCGGTCATCATACCGGTCTGACCGCAGTGGGTCCCGGATTTAATCCCCGGCCAGACAGATATTTGAATGATGAGTTTAGATTTCTGTTCTGGATCTGGGTGTTTCTTGAACTTGAACATCCTAATTTGAGACTATGAGTGTAGAAAGCGTTTATTATTTTTTAACGCGCCTGAAATCGCAGGGCACAGCTAGTTTAAAATATCTTAACTAAGAATTTTTATGCATTTTATTTTGTTGTATTATTCGCGACACTTCGGTCGCTGAAATGTCCACTTTCATTCATGCCACGACGTAAACAATTTTAGTGCAAACTTTCTAGGTTCAAGTTAAAAGACAAAGAGAGAATCAGTAACCATACCCAACCATACCATAACACTTAAGGTACTAGGTTTCATCCTTGGTTAAGCAAACATCGAAATTCTGAACTTCTATTCTGAGTCTAGTTGTGTCTTT
>MOOZ01000363.1:311169-328764 GCA_002930495.1 Cecropterus lyciades
GAAGTTTTTTTTATAAATATAATATTTATTCTTATCCAAATAAATACATAAATTAGTTTTCTTTGTAGTAACTAATACGCGGGTGAAACCGTGGGGCGCAGCTATTTCTATATATAACAAAGGTCCTCTTTGAAATTATTCACAGATGCGTTGTGGCTCCTGAAGACTTTACTAGATGATAGAACCAGTGTGGTTTAACCGGGGAGGTACCATCGCCCATCCATTTCTATCGTGAAGTTCTTGCGTTTCGGTGGAAGCGTGTGGTTGTCGGCTCACTTATATATGAAGCGACCGTCTTAGTCCTCGTGAGCAGCAACGCATCAGTGATCGACTTCAGATAGGACCCCTGTTCTATATGAAGTAGTTTACAGATCAATGGGCGGCAGTAACAACGTATCAGGTTGACTGCATGTTCGTTTGTTACTACAATCAAAAGTTGAATTCTGTCTGCTACACCTTTTAAACTAGAATGTATTAATGTTAAAAATAGGTGAGACTAGTGGGACATTCCTCATGACGGCCCACGTGGTGGAGCGGTCACCATACCGGCCTGACACGCAGTGGGTCCCGGGTTCGATCCCCGGCCAGACAGATATCTGAATGATGAGTTTAGATTTCTGTTCTGGGTCTGGGTGTTTTTTACTGTATTCGTCTTTGTGTGTCCATGGCACCTACAACACGGAAGAAAATCCTACTGTGGGGCTATGAGTGTAGAAAGCGTTATTCTTATCAACTTTTTGAAAATAGACTAATACTTGCTAGTAGGCCATTGTTATTTTTAAAATGTCGTAGCTAGAATTTTTTGTTCCATTACTAGACACTGGTCTCTTCTGGGTATAAAGATAGACTTCACACACGCGTAGCTTTGATGCGTGCAGAAAAACGATGTTTTCCTACATAATTAAAGTAAGTAATAATTATTTTCTGATAAACACATAACTTTAAAAATAGGTGCGTGAGATAAGATCTTCGGAGCCCTAATCGAATGGCCGAATTGATTTCACAGCAAAAACAACAGGTCTAAAGAAGTGTAACGATACTTCCGGACTTGAAGAGCGTAAAAGACCTAACGAATAACTTTCTTTTTACCTAATCTTAATTAATGATAGATAGTGTTTAAAGTGTCTTAATCAAATGTCCCTTAGGTCCTTGAGCCCAATACAGGCAAGTGTCTTAGAATATCGCGATTTCCAATTTGAGTGGCACGTGTCCTCGTCTCGGCTCGTCTCGAGTTTCAGCCGGTCATTAATGATTCTGTTTCCCGTCAAACGTATTTTGCCCTAGTTCGTTGGATGTACATCTAATGCCTTCTTTCATTGTGAACTTACGAATTCCGACTTCAAACCTATTTTATATTTTAAGGCTTTAGAATTTTAACATCATGATTCTATATCCTATGGTTTTATAGAAAACGAAGTTATAGTTAATTTTTGATACGTATGACTTGGAAAATTGAACTTAGATTCGTAAATAATGTTAATATTAAAATTTGTTCGTGAAATGTCGTTTTTATGCAAAATAGGAGTAAAGATACTTATTTTTTTATGAAGAATAAAATTTAAAACTGTTCAGGAAATATCTTTATCAGAATCTCAATTTAAATTTCATTTGTGAATAGCTCTCTATTGATACTTCTGATCTTATCACTCTGTATACCATACTATAGTACAAGTAATTACTAAATAATGTAACCATTTTCTTGCAACGTTGTTTTTAAGCCTTTTGTGGTTCGACTCCGACGGAACCACCGCCACAACTTTTTCTGTCCAAGAAGCAATGATGAGTGTTGCCCAGTTCTGGTTTGAAGAGTTGTAAGGAATAGACAGAGTAATGCATCTGACTTAAGTTAGTCTAATCGTGCCTGGGGTTGGTACATGGGCGTCAGTGGCCACGAATCATCAGGTGGATTGCATTCTCGTTTGCTACTTTTATAATAAAAAAAAACTAAGGAAGTGCCAACTGTAAACTTAAAGTGCAAAAACTGTAAAGTGCAAGTGTAAACTTGTACAATTACATGTGTGTGTGTTTTTTGAATCTTCAGGAAATATTTTTATGGGATTCGTTACGGTAACAGTATCGCGAGTTCAATGAATTTTCCCATCTCAAAAAAAACCAAACGCCTAAAGAGCATTTCACTTAAAAATGAAAAATCGCAAAAAAATTTCAACTGTCGTAGGCTCGTAAAATAAAACACGTTTAGTGTCTCCGAGTATCGAGCGGCGCGATTTCCTATGGGGTGGCAAGTGATCTCGTCACTCGTCAGGGTGGCGGCCGGTCATTAATCGTCCCGCTCCCGTCTGTGCTCTTACCCTCGATTGTTGAGCGCTTGTAAATCTCTTGAAGTAGATTCGGACCGCTGATTTTGAATGCATTTTTTTTTGTAATAGGTATACATATAGTACACGTAATTCTAAGGGTAAGAAGTCACTCCCGTACATGAACATCTTAGTACTAACAGTAAAAATGTCGAAAAAAAAAATTTTAATTGAAATATCAAAAAGCAGACAATTTCTATGGGGATAATAATATTCTTATGTCTGCAGTTCAAAAATACATATAATAACCCCATTTTTAGAATGTTCGTTATCTTTTGTATTGACAAATTCGTAAACTTCAGAACTTTATGGATTGAGTAAAAATAGACACCAATATTGGTTTTGTTACTAAAATATTTAGGGTTCCCGCCTAAAAATCGAAAAACCTTACAGTTCAAGTTTAAAAATCCAAAAACTACGCGAGAGGGCATGTGAGCGTTCTCGAATTACTTTATCTAATTAAAAATGTTTATTTAAATCGTATTATTTTTCTACAATTACATTATTGACAATGTTGTTACATTCTTATCTGAATATAACATTATCTGCATTGAAGCATTAATAAAAACAAGCGCATACACCACATTTATAAAATATTTATTTTCAATAAATCACAATCCATTTTTAATCTATATTCGTGGCACATTGAACAACAGATAAAATATATTCATATCACTATTATCGAGTCTAGGTACCGTTTTCTATTTTGAGGTATTTTATTGCATTAATTCTATTCTTAACATAGATTCACGTATCCAAATAGAGACCTGATAATATTATGCAATCGATCGGCTTCTGAGACCTAAAGAACTGTTTTATCTTCAGACACTGAACGTGGCGGACAAGATAGCATTCTTCTATACAGTGTGTATTGACATATTAATAATTACGATACTGCCGCGTAGACGCGGGTCATACTGGTCAAAATATTGTATATGAAAATATGATTGTTTCTGCCACGGCAAGTCCATTGTCTGTAGTTAAACTCACTTACATCTTTAGTATTGATAACATAATAAGTTGAGTTAAAGTTGTCATAATCAAATCAATCAATCTTATAAAGATCAAAACAAACGCATTATTATGTAATAAAGTTACATGTAAAATGGTTTGCTAAATCGAATAATTTATAGAATTTTATATTTTAAGTCACTATTTTGACAATTGACCAAGTATTTATAAACCTTTGTTAATGATTTTTTGCATGAATGATTACACGAAGAATATTAATTAGGAGCTCATTTGGATACGTCTATGATTTAAACAATCACATATATGTCACACATACTACTTTTACAACACCGTTAATACATTTATCACACTTAAAAATAAATTCGACAAAGTATCCCAAATAGTAAAAATGAAATTCGAAAAAATATAATAATATGAAGAATATAAAATTAGGAATGTGGTCAAAATGACACTTTTATACGAAGTACGAACCCTTTCGCTGCTAGTGTCATTTTCGACTCTTTAGTACATTATTTCTAACACATAGGCGGTTTACCTTTTATCTTGTACCTGCTAATAAACAGAATATTAAAGAGTTTGACAATAAAATCGATATTTCATCTGTGTACAAAATAATTGCATAGTTGATAGGATTTTTTGACAAAATAATTTAAGAACTAAAATAAACACAGCCGAAAACAGAGATCACTACGTAGTAACACCCATTTACTTAATAACTAGCTTCCTAAAATCCATAAAATTTTAAACCAAATTTATATTTGTTTTATCATTTGACACAAAATTTCCATTCTGTCAATAGATTTATATTGAGTAACGAACATACCCGTTAGTAATCGGAACATAAATATATTTATTAGTAGCAAGATTTTGTACTTTGGCATTTTTAAATTCTGGTTCTAATTTTACAATACATCAAATCTAAAACATTTTGATATAAGGATAAAGTCTATCACATTTATATGAATACATCTAAACACATATTATATATGTATCAATATATTAATGAGCAAGTAAACTAATATTTTTGACTTGACTCAATATGTTAGAGAAAATCTATTTTAGCAGATTCCAAAATATTTAAAATAATATTTTAAAGTCGGGTCTACTAAGCCCTAATATTAAATTGGCAGTTTAGTGTTATGAAACAATGTTTCAAATGTTTTAAAAACCAGCGAGTCCCTTAAATCTGATTTCATCTCAAAATAATTATAAAATAAACGATCTACTTATCCCCTGCCTGTTGTTTATAGGGGATGCGATCAATACGGAATCTTTAGTCCTCCGCCTCAGAACCGAGAGAGTACTCGGTCTTTAAATCCCTATTCAAGTCATCCGGAGAATCATTCCTCAGGCCCATAACGGCCCTCGAGGCGAAAGTACTTTGCGACGCCATACTTGCCAATATCCCGTTTGAGAGCGCCTGAACCGACAGAGCTTCTTGTGACGGCCCCGCATAGCTGTACTGCTGGTACACCGCCTGTATCCGCGCTGCATTCACAAGTGTTTGTATCTTCAACTGCGTGTCGAGTGCCAAGCTTAAAGGCAATTTACGCAGCTGACTCGCAATCAATTTCCCAAACATTTCAAACTCATTCTCATTCCCATTCTCCGGATGCTGGCTCAGATCTTGCGGCATGTCCGAATGGTCACTCCTGTCATCATAACTCTTCTTCTGCTTCGCCGGGAGCGGGTAGATTGTTGCAAGAGACGTAGTCAAAGGCGTCGCAATGCCGACAGGAGGATTAAGAAACGGCGCCGATGTCGAAGTTGGAAGCATTCCAAACGGACTCGCAGCCTGATTCATCCCGAAGGGTGTACCCGGACGGGGAGACGGCGTGTTCAAAACGTACGGAGTCGACGAGCGAGTTGAACTGCGCCGTTTTCGCGGGCTTTTCTTCTCGGGTGACTTACGCTCGCTCAAATCTTGCACCGCGTCACTCTCGTCGCTCACCGGTATCTCGAGCAAGCTGTTGTCCACCTAAAAAAGAGATGAATAAATAGTTCCACTTCGTAGAAATCGCAAGTGTTGTTTGTATTGTAAGCTAATAGAGGCGAACTTACTGAGCTCGGTGTGACGATCGCCCGCAGAAACCTGTCTGCGTGCTCGAACCACGTGACGCTCGGGCGGTACGCATGCGCGCCGGCCTTCCTCGCCGCGCGAATCTTCTTCAACTCGACACTGTACGACGATCGGATGTTTTTAATCTTATTCTTCAATTCCTTCACTGTGACATCGACTAGATTGAGCGACTTGATGATTTCAACGTACCCCTGTTCACGGATCTTCTTGTTCTTGTAGTGTTCAGAGACAGGGTTCCAGAGGTATTCCCGTTTTTCATACTCGATGATCATTTGGATGGTGAGATCCTCGCTCCACTTGGGGTTAGCCAGAATAGCCACCATTGTTTATATCATAATACGTCGGGTGTTTTTGTTTGCGAAATCGCGTGGTCTGTACCAGGAGCGCAAGGGTGCGGGCGGGTCGCATGCGCGAAGCATACTAAAAGCACGTCGATGGGCCGGCGTGGCGCGGGGGGGCGCTATTTCGGGAGCGTCCGATACGCAGCCGCGTGCTTTGGCGCGTGCTGTTTCCTCTCGCGCACGGATGCTGGGGCCGAGTGAAACGGAAGATTTGTGGCCGGGCGGACGACGTCCACACAGACACCGGCCTACGATTCACGTTAACACACAACGCAAAGTTAATGATGAGATTTATAACGCCCACGCTTCGGCTACTTAAACAAAGAGTTCATTAAGTTGTCTATTTCTTTATGCATTTATTATGGCGACTGCCTACTTAGATATGGACTAGATAACTTTGTTTTTCTTAAGTTTTATGTTTTTAATAATTTTAATGGTAATTTAGATTGTTATGAGACGATTCGCGACGATTAATAAAAAAGCCTTTGAGTATTGGGTTAGTTTAGTCAATAATTTATTTTAGGCAGTAAAATTCTTGTAGTTTATTTACATCGAATTTTTGAATACATTTTTATATTTTAATAAAAAAATGTTACAAAAATAATTGCTTACATTTAAGTAGGTAGACCTCTAGGCATTTTTATTAAATTACAAGGGTCGCCCTAGTGGTACATCCCTCTTGCACCTCCATGGAAAAATTTTCAACTCTGTTTGAATAATTTATTATTTACTTATTTAATATTTGTATTAAAAATCTTTAACTACGCGAATCTTAATTTTTAAATAAATCGTAAAATTATTTCTTACACTACTTTTTTTGTATATGTAGGTATAAGTGACGCTTTCTAAACCTATATCTAGTGTAATGAGTATCTATATTTATATGACATACACAAATATAGAAGACAGGAAGACGAAGACAACCCAGAACAAAAATCTAAAACCATAAAAACATTTGACACTGCTTAACCGTGTATTGAACCCCTACATAGCATTCACCGTGCCAAACTTGTCATCAAGTGACGGCCGAATAACGGACGACACTCGGAGACTAGTCGGGCCCTTCTCGCCCCTTCTCGGCTCTCCACCCCGTAGTTCATGTAGGTTCCGAAATCTGTTGAAGACATATCGCACAGAAAATAAAGCGAAATTTGAAATTTGTATTTTAAACTAACTAAATTGTGTTCCTATTTTGAAAAGTTACTTAAACGAAGATACTTAAACTAAATATTACATTAATAAATACGATTTTAATAATGTAATGTTTAGTTTATAATTAGTATGTAAAGCGTTCGGATATACGACCAACCACCTACAAAGAGATTTACCTTAAAAACGGCTTTAACGGATCATTCTTTACAAACAAACACGTATCTGGTTTCAGATCGGTAATAAAGATCCGTTGAAGGCAATTAATAATTTGTTGTCACAGCCAAGTTCGTGTTATTTATGTGGTGATGCAAACATGGGCGATTATATTTGTCGTTATGTAAAGTTATGTGATTTGTGATGGTCAAAATGGATAAAATATGGTTCCCATGCAATAAGGTATCGAAGGAGACGTGCATAAATATTCACTTAATATTGTTGTAAGATATTTATTTCTAAGGTGTTTTGAGGTGTGTGTGGTATATGCCCCACATACCAATACTTCTCTTTCCGTAAATGTCATAGGATGCGACTAGAAATTGATCAGGAGGATTATCAGGGTCTAGTCTCGATTAAAACGTACTAACAAAACGTAAATTACGTAAAAACGTTTCTGTCTAATAACAACAGTGTCGAGCGCTGATGTGTCTGAAGGGTATAATAGTAAGGGAGACATACTTATCGGAGGCGTTCCAAACTAGACCTCAGGAGTATATACGTATGTGTGGCCAACCTCATTTCACTGTTACATTAATTCAAAAAATATTTTACTAATTCTTATAAAAGTTTGTGAGGATGGATGGATATTTGTCACTCTTTCACGAAAAACTACAAGCTAATCTGATTTAGATAAAATTCGGCACATAGACTTAGGTATATAGTTTACGATCTGGACTAACAAATAGTAATTTGAGCTAAATATTGATTTATTATAGTTATACTTTAAAATAATAATTATCGCACGTTTTTTATCAAATCAGTTTTCAATCGAATTCATTCCGCTTGAATGATAGTACTCTACGTACCTACGTTAAAATACCTATCTAATGAGAAATCCGACGAATCTTTGCCCAATATTCGGCTGAGTAAATACGCTGTGACGGCATACAAATATGAATTTTGATTCCGTGTTTGTTAATGACGAACAGATCGGTAATGGCCTGTAAAATATTGACTTTGGCTACCAATATCTGGTGACGTGGACCCCCTTGATTCATATTTTTTGGATAAGATTTATTTTGGATAAGTAGCGAACAAGCATGCGAGTAAACAAGTAAGATCACTGCGGCTCGTAAGCGTTTGTAATCAATATGCCCGCAATTAAACATTGGGATTGGTAAATATATTTAACACATGCTGAGCCCCGCGGTTATACCCGCGTTTAAAAAATGTTACTTGAGATTATTACATATAGCCGAAATTTTAAATATATTTGATTCACATCAGACAGGACTGATATTAGTGGCAGTGGCGATGGCTGCGTGCGCGTAGAGCGCGCGCGGTTTCTTAAGATTTATTTTTTGTACGGAACCCTAATTACATTTTCTGAAATGACACATGACAGACAAACAAAAATTTTAGTAAGTGATATTTTGTTATCAGAATCGTTTATGCTTTCATATGCATTTGGTAAAAAGCTATTATTTTGATATTACAAACAGACACTTCAATTTCATTTATATGTATGGAGTATACATGTATTGATTTGTACATTATATTACAATGTTTTTAATAATATTGTATTATTATGTAACAATGTTAAGGAGTCCGGGGGTCTTTGACCTCCTTAAGAATTGTCTGGGTAAAGAGAGGACACCTCGAGGCCGAACACCCTTGCCCAACCGCCCTTATGTCGACTTATGTAGCATATGAGAGACCCGGAGGGTAAGACAACAGAGAATGCAGTACAGAGTCCAAGAATGATTCTAACTTAGGCCGCAGATGCGTTTGTTTGCTGAAAACTAAGTTGAAATGTGTCATAACTTCCCTGACACCTTTTATACCAGAACACAGCAACGCGCGTTTTTTAAGAGTACATATTTTACTAATTTCTTATGTTATTATCGGTTTAGTATCTAAGCATTTCAAGATCAACACTCGTTGATACTTAACGTGGCATAAACTGTCGGATTCAGGATTTATGTTTGACAGGGGCTTAACTAGAAAAGAAAGTAGATGACGAAATATAGAGAACGTTGGAATGGAATGGATGAACTAAAGTAACGTACTTGCATTTACATCGATGAGGGGGACTGATGTCTGCGACTTGCGACCAAGAGGAAAGTTTTAAGTTTCGACCATGATTTTTTCTGGATGACACAACATTTCTGTTCAGGCATAAAAAAGTACCCTGTGCAAACGCAAGTATCGTACAATCTGATGGATTAACTCTTATTCCCTGGAAGAATGGGAGGTGTCTTGTGTGGGACGCTACGTGCGTTGACACACTGGCACCTTCTCATATTAATATCTCTTCCAGGGCAGCCGGTGGCGACCGATGCTGAAATTCGCAAGTGTCAGAATTATGGAGACTTAATTAAAGATTACATATTTCTAGCATTTGGCGTTGAAACTATGGGATCGTGGGGATTAATATGCAAAATCATTTTTAAGCATTTGTCCAAACGTTTGATGGAGTCAACGAATGATCAGAATGCTGGTACATACTTCGGTCAACGAATGCTATGCTATTCAAACATGCTATTTCAACGAGATAATATTGCCAGCATTCTGGGAACTCATCCTAGGGACTGCAATTTGGATGCAGTATCATTTTTATATGTAACTTGGCAATTTGTTATTTTTTTTACATTTTAGTTATATTTTTTATCTGAGCAGCTTATTTGGAATCCAATTAATTTAAAAATGTTTATTATAGACATCGTCATAAACTGTTAAGACCCACACTTTGACTAGGACCCACAAATTGGGTATTTACCATTCACCTAAATGACCAACAGACAGCCGGGCACATACCAGGCGATAATAAGTTAGGAAGAAACGAGAACGGCGATCTATCTTACATACTGACGGTCCCGGCAGCTGCGGTAATCACTGACCGCCACTTCAAAGCAAGTCGAAATGCGTTTATATGCTACGACCTCAAACTAAAAAAAAATCAAGACAACGCCTCCTGTATGGAAGTTATTAAAGAACAACTTATTTTCATTTAATTAACTCATTAGAATTCTCTAATTTCAACTTCTTGTTTTTTTAAAGACTGAAGTGGCTAACGATGCAGTCCATCTAAAGTGGTCACTGCCAACAACAAGTTCATAAAGAACGGAGTTCCACCTAAAGTTGTTTACAGATGCGTTACCAATCGCTGATAACGATGCGTTCCGATGCATATATGTAAATACCAACCGATATTTACATATAGGCATCGAAATACAAGACCTTCTTCAAGCTAGAAATACTTAAGTGCGGCGCCAGTGCCTCCTCAGTCGAACCATATAGCTGTATGGTATCACTACTAAGTGATTGAGCCGAATTTGCTCTCGATAAGATAAGAGCTTTACGTAACAGATACATTGCTACCCTTGAGAACTACGTTGAAACACCTTGGATAAGAACGTCTCCCTTATCACAGCTTTCAAACTAGAAATTAGCAGTGCTTGTCACTAATGTTAGGCAGAAACATGTATAGCGATTGATTTTACTGGAGTCGAATCAGAAATGGTTCTACCATGTCCACTCTTCAATATTTCATTTTAGCGACTAAGTCTATACCTTATGAGTCTGAGGCTACTCCTAAATTTGTTTTTGTATACTAAATTATCGAAACATAAAAGACACACCTGGCCAAGCATCTGGCGCTAAAGGTTAAGAAATCATGGACCGAATTTTATTTACCGCTATCGAATTTATAATCACCAAAATTTCTCGTTGGACCAATAAAAAATATGGTTAATAGGTTAAATAATGAGACCGATTTTTTCTAGAATCAAATTATTGTAAGTATTACCATCACAAATCGGTTCAAAAACCATAGAGATCTTTCGGGAAAGGCGAAGTTTTAAATGATTTTTCAACCCGATTAGTGTCTTTTAGTTTTTTTTATAAGTAAAAACTGTTTAAATGTCATGATTCTGGTTTAAGTTTATTCTGGGTCTGCGATGACAAATCACTTAGGATCAGTCTTTTTACAACTAGATCCATTTGATATAGTCTAAAAGCCAAAACCCGGGATCCCTAACCGGTCACCTACCAGGCGCTGATAAGTCAGGAAGAAATGAAAGCACATCGTATCGTGTAAGAATTTATCTCGTCGCTCGGTACGCGGTAATCACTGACCGCGCCACTTCAAAGCGAGAGTCAAACGCGTTTATATGTCACGACTAGATTTCTTTTACGATACTGGGTTTATTAACTGACGATGTGCTTGGTTAATTGGATGCCATACAGTTCTGCGCTACGGGATGTCTAAGTTCGATTCAATGTTGAACAGACATTTAATTGAATAATTTAGTTCTGTTATTTCTGATGGCTTATCTGTAAGTGTGCCGATGGCTCCCACAACATAGTAGGCTCTAATTTGGAACTATAGGAGCGCATGAAATTTAAAGCGTTAACATTTAAGCTATTTAGAGCAATGCCTATCGAATTTAAAACATAATATTACTTTACAGAATAACTTTAATATCAACGAAAGAATTAATCGTATTTTTAGGGTTCCGTAGCCAAATGGCAAATTACGAAACCCTTATAGATTCGTCATGTGTGTCTGTGCGTCCATCCGTATGTCACAGCCATTTTTTTTCGAAACTATTGGACCTATATAGTTGAAACTTTGTAGGTTCATGTATTCTGGTAACCGCTATTCGAATTTTGATCAAAAATAGATAAATAAAAAAATTAAAGGGGGCACTCCATACACGGAACTGAAACTAAATATTTTTTTCATCAAACCTATACGTGAGGGGTGTCTATGGATAGGTCTTTAAAATGACATTAAGTTTCCTAAGGACATTGAGGTACCATTTTTCGTCAAAATCAATTATTTGAAAGATAGACGCTTCCAAAGTTATAGCTTTTAAAATAAGAGAGTGATAAAAATATATATTGTAGATTTCAATGAAAACTTTCAACGAAAATTAGTTTCAGCGAGATATCATTATCAATTTTTTAATTATAAATTTTCAAAAATAAAAAATAGTAACGGGCAACTCGGGCAGGGGCATCATGGGCAAGTCCGACTTGGCACTTGGCTACTTTTTGAGATATAGCTTTTTCAAAGACCGAATAACATAACTTAGTAATTACAATAAACACACTATGAAAAACAAACTTATGTTGGTAGTTGGAAAACTATGTTTTGTTTCAATTAATAATAAATAAAAATAATAATATAGTTTGTTTTGTCTGCTGCTATTTAATTATAATGCTACGGAACCCTTCGCCTGCGGGTCCGACTCGCACTTGGCCGGAATTTAAATCAATGCCTCCTCTTGTTTTAATTATTGTTGAGATATATTATATTATAGCTTTTATAGATCTTATATTTTAAGGCCTCCCATAATTGGCGCAATACGAACCAATTATATCAAAAAAACAACTATAAGTATTATACTAACAAATACTAACATATACATTTTTATGTATATAATCAATATACTACAAAAGATCAATTTAACGCTGTACGAAATAATTATTAAAATTATTATAAAAACCTTCCACTACTGGATAGTCACTGTTAATATTAAAATGCTTTTCTAACTGCATTATTAATAATTAACTGCAACTGCAAGTAAATTAGTCTAAACAGTTTCATATCACACGCCATAATTATATTCACTATGACACAAACCCGTTCAATGCTATCTTTCAACGACAAATTACATCTAACATTAATTCAAGGAATTAATAACGATCAATTAAAGTCGTCGGGTGTAAACCTACCTTTAAGATATTTATCTGTCTCTTGGCCTCGTCGGCACCTATCAAGGAGATGTACCACGATATATCTATCACCCACAACGCCGTTTTCACGTTGGAAAAAGGTTGTAATTCCCTTGTAGAACATCGCTTTCATTTTGTCATGGTACCACTTTATGTTTGCAGTCTATACTGCGCTATGGTTTAGGATATAAGGTTGTTATTGGTCTGGATAAAGTGTGTTATTGGTAACGTCAGGTCACCACCGCAGATGGATGAGCCCTGACGCAACGTGGCCACTACTGGTATGACATTTATTTTCAAACATTTGCGTCGGTGACAGATTAAAAACGAGATGAGAGCTAACAGCTGAGTTACTCATACGGTTTTCGAACGAGTATGTCCTATCAGCCAGTTTCGACTTAGTAGCTACTGCGTTCTGGTTTGAAGAGTGAGGCAAGGGAGACAGTTATCCCAGGTGTTCCAACTTAGCCCTTATGGGCACCAATGCACCGTGGTCGATCTTAGGAGTCTATCGAAAGAAACCATTTTCCATCAGATCGACTGCATATTCTATTTTTTACGACCCGCGTGGCGGAGAGGTCACCATACCGGTCTGACTCGCAGTGGGTTCCGGGTTCGATCCCCGGCTAGACAGACATCTGAATGAGTTTAGATTTCTGTTCTGGGTCTGGGTGTTTGTGTATTCTACTTTGGGTGTCCATGGTACCCACGAGAGTGTTTTGCTACTTCACACTAATATGATAAGGCGATTGTTTGTGAGGATGTATGTATGTATGTTTCTTACTATTTCACGCAGAAACTACTGATCGGAATTAGACGAAATTTGGTACACATATCGTTTATGACCTGGATTGCACATAGGATAAATTCATCGTAAATAACCGAAGCGGATGGAACCGAAGAAAAAAAGCTAGTCTGTCAAAAATATTTTTTTTTTGGAATTGCACCGCAATTCCTAACGCCAATTCCTAACTTGGTTGCGAATTCTTTAAGTCGTTAACAATAAATAACAAATGCTCACTTGTCCGGATGTGGCGGTAATGAGGGTGACTGAGGGTGAGGGTGGCTGGTCCCTCCGGCTTTCAGTTTGGAGTTTCGGAGGTACTGCAGGCTGACCTAAATTTGTGAACTTGTTATTTACTGAAGAGTCCTTTAAAATTTGTATTCCATGAGTATGTTATTCGTCAGGTTATTATTATATTTTTATATCCACACCGAGAAATACAGCAAACACTAAAAAACTAGAGCCTACCTATTACTAGTTTCTTAGTGTTTGCTGAATTTCTGGAATTGGTTGGAATGTTGGAAATTTATAGTACTAGTGCTTTTATTGAAAATAGGCGTAACTTATAAATATTAAGTGAAATTATGCAAACAAACATGCCTACAAAATAATTTGCGTTAACTGACTTGCTAATAAAGTTATGTGAAAACGTCTAATTATATCGTTTAATTAATAAAAATACTGTCTAATACAATAAATAACTTATCGAATGCACCGATAACTTCGGGCAGAGAATTATCATAGCTATGGGAACGTCTTCCTAAGATCAACTATCTTGGATGACACATATTATATTTAATGTTTTATGTTAAGTCAGTAATTAAAATAGCTTATATGGTTTTAGAGGTAGTTAGTATATAAGTAATTATATCAATTATAATTTATATAAGCATTGAATATATAAGTAATAAATTGTTATCATCATAACACCAAAACTTATTTTGAACTCAGAAAAAAAAGAAATAAATTTGTCGTTTTTTTGTTTCCGATTGCTCGAAAAATTGCCAATTCGCAATTACAATCTTAATCAGCAATTAGCAATTTGATGTATGATCGTAGGGCTTTTAAATACTAAGTCTATGTCTAAGTAGGACAGATATGTACAACATAATGTCCGTTACCCACGCCTTTAATTCAGGTCACATCGCGGGAGATCGACTGTATGGCAGCCTCACACCCTCACAGCCAGCGGCAAGCCCGTTATAGGTATCATACTTGACGCCATTGCGTATACACTTCGACGCCGGAAAGCAATCTTGTTGAATCTCAAAAAATGTATTTTGAAAAAATAATAAATTCAAATAAGATGGTCTACTAGTACCTTATTTTGTAAATATTGAAATGAAAACTAATAAAAACTATTATATTTTACCTATGAATTCTAAGATAAGTGTAACTGATTGAATGTATATAACTTAATAAATTCGTATGTTTTCAGATACAATTTCGCTTTCCTACGTCGATCTATACAAAACTTAATAGACACGAAGTACTTACATATGACGTAAATTCTTGTTATTCTTTTATATGATTGAAGTAGCAAATAAGCATGTGGTCCACCTGATGATAAGTTGCCATAGTATACATGGACATCTATGATCAACCCCAGATAGGATAGGAACCCTATCTGATACTCATAGACCCACAGTAGGATTTTCTCCTGTGTCGTAGGTACCATGGACACACAAAGACGAATACACAAACACCCAGACCCAGAACAGAAATCTAAACATCATTCAGATGTCTGTCTGGCCGGGATCGAACCCGGGACCCACTGCGAGTCAGACCGGTATGGTGACCTCTCCGCCACGCGGGTCGTCAAAAATAGAATATGCAGTCGATCTGATGGTAAATGGTTTCCTTCGATAGACACCTGAGGTCGGTCAAGCGTTCCTATCCCTGAAGGCTAGGTTGGAACGCTTCGGATAAGTATATCTCTATTACCTCAGCCTTCAAATTAGAACTCAACAGAACATGACTACTGTTAAAAAATAATTTTAACTGAAATACAAGCATTTTTGATAAACTTACTAATATTGTAAATGCTAGTCTGTAAAGATGCATGTGTGTTTGTCACTCTTTCACGCAAGAACTACTAGTCGGCTTTCGCTGAAATTTGACACACATATAGTATATGATCTAGATTAATACATAGGATACTCAGTACCTTAATAAACATGACCGAAGCAGGCGGAGCCGTGTGAATAACTTAGTAATTAAAAAGAAATAACTTTTAGGTCCGTGTATTTAATTGTGAAAATTAGTATGGGATATACTAATTAAATAATATCAACTAAAAAGCGAGATTTTTAGGTCTGTAAGAATGTCATAGACTACTTTCAACAGCCTAAATGTCTCCTAAAAAGCGAGACAAATAATTGCAATTAATAAAAAAAATCTCAAGTATCCCACAGCCTAAACAATGTCAACCGGAAGCACCACCGCCACACCTATTTCTGCCTAATAACAGCAGTGTTATGCGCTGTTGTGTTCTGGTCTAAAAGGTGTGGTAAGGGAGACATACTACTACGAGGCATTCCATCTTAGTCCTCAAGGGTAGCAACGCATCTGTGGCTAACCTTAGGTGAGACTTTGATCTTACCTAGTGTTAATTACAGATGTCCATGGGCGGCAGTAGCCACTTACCATCAGGTGGGCTGGAGGCTCGTTTGCTACTTTCATACTATTAAAGAAAAAAACTAAAAAGCAAAACGAAAATTTTCAAATAATACAAATTAAATATAGCAAGTATCAAGCACTCTACGCCGGCGTATAACTCGTTTGGCGGTGAGGCTCGAGGCGCGGCGGTCGACGCTTCTGTACTTTATACCTGCTACTTGTGTTATACACGTATACAGTTTGCGGGTAAAGCCTGACAGAAATATTTGTGCATTTGTCAAATGATGGCACGGAATAACCGGAATAAGTAAGAGTAACGTTATTTGAGAACACGAACGAACATTCTTTGTAATAAGAAAGATATAGGTACTTATCCGAGGCGCTCCAACTTAGTCCTGAAGGGCAGCACGCATCTGTGGTAGGATTCTAAACTGATTTTGGGAAACGAGTAAGAGTAACATTCTTTGAGAATGTGAATAAAAACTTATGCCCGTCTGTCTTATCGGTAGCTACAGCTATATATAGTATAAACACAAAAACCCGACTAATTAAACTGAAATGATCAGTCGGGTTTTAGTATATTTTAATAATAATTTTTTAATAAAGTATCAAATGAAAGCTAGTAAAAAGGCGATTCTTAAAATATGTATATATATAATAATTCTTTTACTTAACTATTTTGACAAAAACTCATACAAAGTGTTAGATTAAATATATCATTATGAACAAAAAATCGTTTTAACTAGTCGGGTTGTTTTAATATTGTTAACAATGTTATTAGAAAGAAAGAAAGAATTTTTTTTATAAAACTATGACACAGACAAAGAAAAACAAAAAATAAAAATTATTGTAACTAACATTAAACTATTAGTTTATATTATTACTGATATTAGTGTAAAATCATATATATAGCAAGTATCAAACTCCACAGTACAGTTGGCAGCACCCATTTTATGCTGAACGGCCCGGGGCACGCTCCTGACGCTTTTCACGATGTTACAATATATATGTACATATGCTTGTAACTGACATCCACGCTAATAAGTGGCACACAAAATACACGGATTCTTTTTAAATTTTTCTAACTTCTACTTTGAAGGTTGTAGAAACCTTTGTGGCAAGAACGACACACCTATTCCTTGCTTATAAAAGCAATGTTAAATGCTGTAGTATCCAATTTTAAGAAAAAGGCAAGAAAAGAAGAAGAAAGGCAAAAAAGCGAACAACACATGATGCGTTTTAACTCAGTCTTCAGAAGCAGCTCATTTGTAGCTGATTTCTGCTCCAATTGCTTTACCATGGACCATGGACTTGGTATAAGTATAAGTATAAAAAGTATAAAAAGATTTATTGGTATAAAAAGTTTTTACATTCATAACTCCATTGTTGGGACATCCTTTTAAGTAAATAAATACCTGTGCCAGGATGTCCCGC
>MOOZ01000363.1:363578-373918 GCA_002930495.1 Cecropterus lyciades
TTAGCCACAGATGCGTTGCTACCCCTGAGGACTGAGATGGAATGCCTCGGAAAAGTATGTCTCCCTTACCACACCCTTCAGGCCAGAACACAACAGCGCATAATACTGCTGTTATTAGGCAGAAATAGGTGTGGCGGTGGTGCTTCCGGAGTCGAACCACAAAGAGTTCTACCACCAGATATGCGTGTGTATTAAACAAATAATGCATGCGGGAGGAGAATGAAATTTAGCACTCTTAAAGTTCATATAGAAAACTAGTGCAGTGTTAGAAATATAATTATCAAAGTTAACAAAATAAATATTCATTGTTTAATATCAGATGTTTAAAGACCCTATAAGATATATCAATAATAGTTTCCTTGGACACGCAACGACCACAACATCTTATTAAAATTATGAATGCGACGTTTGTGAGGATGTCTTTGTTACTTGTCACTCTTTCACGCAAAACTACTGATTGAATGTAGATGAAATTTGGCACACAGACCTGGCCTGGATTAACACGTAGACCAAACTGAAGAGGTCGCGGGAAAGCTCGTTGCTCCATAACAACATAGCCTGAAGCAATTTGCAAACGATGAAAAATAGTCGAAAATCGTGACCATAAAAAAATGGCAGCATAAATTATGTTGCTGTTTCAGAGTAATCATTTTTCAATCGTTAACATTTTTCCCATTGCCAACAAGGGTTCTCCCACTTAAAGAGCGAAGGGTTTTTAAGCTATATAGTCGTCCATGGTGTTGTTTAAGTGTGAATTGGTAGATTCACACACCGTTGCAAAATAATAATAACGAGCGAGAGATATTTTTTTTGTTTAGATGTCATATTGTTGCAATTTATTAGTCCAATGTACTAGGACCACATAATCTTTAGCAAATTTCATTAGCCTGACTGAATTTGATCTCCTTGACTTGTTGAAGTGCGCAATTGCTAGAACTACATAGGCTAGACATCATTTTTCGCTAGTTTCAACAACGTATTCGATGCCTAATTTATAAGCAATATCAATGTGAATTGTGAAATGTCATAGCATCCAAACCAATGAATGTTTATAGTCAATATAAATATAAATTTACAGCCATAGATGTATGAATAAACTCAGACCCTACATGGCGCACCTCGCTATTTTGCTAAGGAATGTAAACGCATGGAGACGCATGGACTTTGTTCGCTAATACGGAGAAGCTGCTCAATTTGCCCGCTGCATTTCTGACAAAGTATTCTTGCGACACTCACTACCAGGAATACATAAAACCTTGGAGTTTATATTCAGAAGTTCTAAAATGGAGGAGATAGAACTTTTTGAATCCAATGCGTTATGGCGTACCAGGGCGTATGAAGAGTTAGAAGGTAATACAATCGCCCTCAGAATGATGCGGATGGCATTCTCTGTGCTGCATTCTGATATCTGAAAAATATTAAGATATCATAATAATATTATAATGAAAGAATTCGGCTCGGCAATTGACAAATTTTGTCAATTACCGAGCCGAATTCTTTTTGACTGTTTTGAAAGAAATATATTCTTGAAATAATTCCGTCATGACATTCTGTCATTATAGTAGTGATGTGCACTACTATAATGACAGAATGTCAAGCGCATGAAAAAGGCATTTTAGACATTAAATTTGATATTTTGTCGGTGCTTCCATTTTCACTATTATGTTGAATAGTTTGTTTTTTCCTGACAGTGTCAGAAGAGGGGTAATATTTTCGAGCTATGTATGTATGTTTGTATGTATGTCCATTATTTTTGACTCGCGCTATAGCTCTATCATTAGAATGGTCTCTGTTTGTATAGTGATATAGGCTGTAAAATTGAAAAAAATGGCGCCTAAAAAAAGGCGGGAAGAGACGACTTTTTTATTATCATATCAATCCCTACTTATATAATAAATGTCAATGTATGTTTATTCGTTACGCTTTCACGCCAAAACTACTCAACCAATTGTCATGAAACTTTGTGCACATATTCTTAGAGGTAATAGAAAAAACATAGGATACTTTTTTAAATAAAAAAACATATAAAAAATATATATTTTGGCAGCCATGATTGTTTGTCAAAAACTTTGTAAACGCGAACGAAGTCGCGAGAGAAAGCTAGTATGGTTATAAAATGAAATCTAGTAACATATATATATATATATATATCACACAAAAATAAAAAAGTGGCTCCTTATTTCAGTGTTAGCAGTCGGGTCTTTTGTTTTCATAATAATTTCTCGTTACTAAATCGCCGTCACGTCGCCGTCACTTTTCCTGTGCGGTCGAAGCCTAATAGTAAAATGTGTACCTACCAAAGTAGGTATCTGTTTTTCTTATCTCCTATATATCGTGAAGAGTGTCTTATCAAAAAGTTATAGACTATAGACTCAGTGGCGACAATTACATGAATAAGCGAGATCATGTGTCAGTATAATTAAGATAATCGCTAGATAAAATTATATCAGATAATTATGGTGAGGATAGACTGATCTATACATAATATATGTATAATCGTATCGAACTACGCATATAAACGTATGTACAGGTAATCGTATTTTATATACATTGGTACAAAGCTGTATTGTGGTTAAAAAGTTAATTCAAGAAGTACTGGCTCGTTAATTAGGCTTTGTTTTTTTCTGTCTCCTTTTTATATAACGGGGCACAGCTTGTAGGTAATATAGCGAGTTTTAATTTACTAGTTAGTACACTTACAGGAGAAACAATGTGTATGCGATGGGCTAGATAGGATTTATGTCCGATTCGGGAGCGATCACATTTTCATAAAATTGAAATAGGAATAGATAATTTCATTGATTGTTGAAGTTAATTGAACCTATAGTAAGTGGTAGAACTCTTTGTGGTTCGACTCCGGAAGCACCACCGCCACACCTATTTCTGTCTACTACCAGCAGTGTTATGCGCTGTTGTGTTCTGCTCTGAAGGGTGTTGAAAGGAAGACATAATTTTCCGAGGCATTCCATCTCAGTCCTTAAGGGTAGCAATGCATCTGTGGCTAACCTTAGATGTGACTTTGATCTTACCTAGGGTTGATTACAGATGTCCATGGACGGCAGTAGTTAGTTACCATCAAGTGGGCTGCATGCTCGTTTGCTACTTCCATACTATAAAAGATAAATCGACTTACAACATATTCAAATATCTAAAAGCAGTGTAGAAAGAAGTAATAAACTTCGTAAGACACCCACGGATTACCAGAAGTAATCTTTGGATAACATGAGTTTAGCCTTGTTTAAGGCTTGTAGGTGGTATAAAAATATCCTAGCGACGATCCACGTGATGGAGCGGTCACCATACCAGTCTGACACGCAGTGGGTGCCGGGTTCGATCCCTGGCCAGACAGACATCTGAATGATGAGTTTAGATTTCTGTTCTGGGTCTGGATTCGTGTATTCGTCTTTGTGTGTCCGTGGCACCCACGACACAGGAGAAAATGGAGAAAATTATAGTGTGGGGCTATGAATGTAGAAAGCTTTTTTTTAGCTACTAATCCATCTTTCTCTACAAATTGTTATTGGATCAACTACTTGGTTTGCGTCGCAGGCCTCTCCCAGATTTAAAGAGGCAAACAAGCCAAGCCAAGCATTTAAACTTGCAGGGACCAGGCTGTCATGAGATATGACAATAGCCAACCTATGTAACAGTCACACCAGTCTTTATTTGCCTAGCACTCGTAGTCGCAAAACTCGCAACGAGCCTGTAAGCATCGTCCCACTATACTATAGATGTACCTACACGTACAGATGTATACTATACATAGTCGCAATGATACAATCAAGTAGCGCGGTAATGCGTCCCGTCGCCGCTCCGCGCCGCGCCGACACTCGACACGCCGCCTCGTAATGTTGTAGTGATGATCTACAGACATTGCATAGGTTATCGATGTCGATAGTTGATAATTATTTTATTATTGATACTTGAAGTTTGGTTATTTGCTTCATATCTGTATGTATTTATTTTATTAATAGAATCTACTTTAATTTGTTGTTTGTTATTTTATACGATTGAAGTTGCAAACAGTCCGCAACAGAAGCATGCTGGCCACCTGGCGGTAAGTGGTCACTGCCACCTATGAACGGCATGAATTAAAAGTAACTTCATGTACAACAGGCGATCTGTCTAAAGCCAATGACAGATCCGTTGCTTCTTCCAAGGACTAAGATCGCATAACACCTTTCTACCGAAACGCAAGAACTACTTCAGATTAGTAATAAATACGGCGATTGTACTACCATAATTATTTGACAACTCCTTGTTCAAAATCTTATATTAAATACAGAAATGTATAAACTTTATTTAGTTTACTTATTACACGACAAATTTGCCTCTATGAATGAAGGAAGCTTTATTATAAAACGGAATCATAACATTAAAAACTTGTTTCAGAAAAACCTACCATATCATAGTCTTTTTGGCTTGTATTCTTTTTCTTCGCTCATTGCAAATTTAAATAATCGATGTCGGCAAAAATATTGTATTGACGCCACATCCCATTTGGCACCTACTTTACTGCCCGACCCCTCCCCGGCTTATCTGAAGTCGAGCCGAGCGCAGATATATTTCATCTCGCCACTAGGCACGTTTTTATGCAACGCGCCCGCTACAGCGCTACTACTCTTTTTGTCGCTGCGACCCTAGTACCTCTTCACATTTTTGTCGGTGTCAAAGTCATTACGGATGACGCGCGTTTTTTGCGATGAGTTCGAAATACAAATGAGTTGGTTGTACGATTCTCCGTAGTTTTGGTATTTTATTTGACACGCTGTTAGTAGATGCTCTAACATTTTTTATCGTCGTTGGTAAGAAAGTATTATGAAATTTTTATTTAAAAATATGATATAATTGGAATATACATTACATATATACATAACGTATACATTCACATGCTGTATACACAGGCGATTTTTTATTCTTAGAACCAATTAATTACAAGAGAAGAAATTCAACTTATGGTTTCGAGGAAATAGATAGTATCCGACAAATGCAATACATTTTGTGATCTGATTCAGTAAAATGTGGTGAATGAGCAAGTGGCGTGAAAGTTAGATCTAAAATGGTTAAGCATTAATTTAGGTATATTATGAAACCTTGTCACATGATAATCATGTGATATATTTAGACACGTAACATATCGTCGTTTAAGTTCTAGCACCGCGTAAGTCATTTTTTGGCGGTAATGCCATTTTGAAAATCATCGTCATTGGAATCGAAATACCCGACGTTTTGTCCAAACAAAATCAAGGGACGTCACAAAAATATCTTTAAATTATGGAAAATTAAAAATACAAAATGCAACTTTAGTCGCGTCTATGTAAAATTAATAGGTTTTGTCTCTCCAAAAAATTAACAAAAATGACTTACGCGGCGATAGAACTTAAGCGACGATATTTAGAATGATTTGAATAAAAATACTAAAAATTATAAATCTCTAAGCTTTTAAATAATGTTAATTAAGCAAGATTTAGGCGTATTTTTTGACGAATCCACAAATTTGAAGCAAATCTCCGGCCTGGCTTGCAGGCATGTAATTAAAAAACGGCGGGCAGCCAAACGTTAATTAGTAAGTAGGTACTTGCGAGGATTTTTCCAATTACGTCAAATAACGTTATTTTTTTATACTAAAACCTAACGATAAGCCATACGGGCTATCTGAGGGAAAGTAGTCACCGTCGCCTATGGAAATTAGCAACACCAGAGGAATCGCCAATGCATCGCCGGCTTTGACGGAGAGCTCTTTTCGCACCTTTTTTGAAGGACCCCATGTCATAGCGCTCCGGGAATACCTCAGGAGGAAGTTTGTTCCACAACTGGCACGTCCGAATTTAAATGGTATATTAAAGCATGGTCATACAAGATGTTCAAACTTAGTTTTCTGGACTAGCATCATCGTTAGCCGACCTCAAGTGGCACACCAAACTCCATCCAATCCTGTTTGGAATTTCACAGACGTTTCATAGCGGTAATCAACGATTCAACACTTGGCAATACGTAAATTCCCGTTTGTTCACTATTTAGGAAATTAGGTACATACAAAAAATTATAGTTTTGTTCCACCAGTACTTTTGAACGGATACCAATTCTTACTGATTCTTCGGTTTATTTCCAATTTAATTCGTCAATTTGTTTTGCTTTTTATTCATAAGAGTCATAAGTATAGTTATTTATAGGAAGTCGGGTTGAAACATGACCTAAAATGAATATATAAATAAACAATGACTTAATATATGAATACTAAATATGAACAACTACCATGGAATACTATGGAATTTTACTGCGTTAAGAATAAAAAAATACCGGCTTATTTGTAAAAAATTGTTTGGAAAATTATATTATTTAATTGAGACTTATACATATATATGAAAATTCTACGATATTGAATCGCAGTTTGGAGCTCTGCTCAGATATCTCAAATTTAATTTACGACTTCACGAATAAATTCGGAATAAACAGAAAAAAAGAAATGGCGCAGCAGGCGAGCGGGTACCAGGGCGGCAACGGCGAGTAAATTAGGCGCGGAGCCGCGCGATATTGTTGGCGGCCTCCTTTAGGGCTATGGGAACTTGGTAAATGTACATGTATATAATATTACTAAACTTTTATTTCTTATTTGTAATGATGTTGAACCCTACGTAGATAGTTAATTTGTGATTTTTTGTGTGAAATTGATATGTTAAAACAAATTGTCTGTCTGTGACTTCGTTTGTTTTGATAAAACAGCAATACTTTTTAGAGGCAAAATACAAAACACGCTTTCTACACTCTTAAGCCCACACTAGGATTTTCTCCTGTGTCGTGGGTGCCATGGACACACAAAGACGAACATACAAACACCCAGACCCAGAACAGAGACCTAAACTCAACATTCAGATGTCTGTCTGGCCGGGGATCGAACCCGGGACCCACTACGTGTCAGACCGGTACGGTGACCGCTCCGCCACGCGGGTCGTCAAGAAATACAAAGTATTAAGGTTTGATTTAAATCTCACTAATATCAGAAATGTCACTTGTTATAAGATTGTGTGTGTGTTTGTTGCACAGAATTTATGACCTAGATTAACACACGGAATGCCCGGAGCCGCGGGAAGAATCTAGTTTACGTATAAATGTTTAGTTACCGTAGGAACTCTGTTACTTTATTTCTTTTCTTATTTAAGACAAGATTTTTATTTGCAACCTAAGAATAATAATTGTTATGCTTACGAACCTACGAAGAACTGTAGCGCCTAATAATAAAGAGCTTATGAAGTAATTTGGTGTGGGCGGAAAGCCGTATTCAGTAGAATTTTTTGCAAATAGAATAGGTAGATGAAAATAACAAATCAAGGAATAAATAACAATTAATATCATTTTTTTTTAATTTAATTAATAGTAATGGAATCTTCTTTCGTTCTTAGCGGAAATCCTACTACCCACGTCCTCACTAAAAATTGATTTTCTCAAAAATACACTAATACACAGAAGTATAAGTTGCATGCACTTTCATGATAGTCTGACAAATTTAGAAGAAATATAATTTTATGTACGTAAATAAATTTGTTTGTGATAATAGTAACCGTAAAACTGACGTTTTTATAACGTACATGATTCCATGTTTCGGAAAGAGTGGTTGTGAGAACGTGACCGAGGCGACATCTATATAGCGTTTTATCTTTTTTAATAGTTTATCTGTATAAAAACATTTCAATTGTACACTGAACCTTTTGTTTCCTACATAACGTATTAGCAGTATATTTACTTACGTATACGAAAAAGAATTAATTCTTCAAACTTAGTACTGCTTACACAAGCTAAGTCGTTCTACCATTCCTTGTGCACGCGATCAAAAAGTGTTTAAAAAAAATAATAGGGCATGATTGCCCAGCCGACAGCCCTGCGTTGCCGCCCGGGAACAAAGCGCCAAGCGCCACTCGCTGCTCGCCGCTCCCGGCCCCTACAGGCTATGACGTCTTGGTACTTTATTTTTAATCGACGAATTTTTTTTTTAGAAAAAAATAAAATCTGAGTAAATTCATCATGTAAATCAATAGTAATTATGACATAAGAAGTAAGGTGCATTCAGTTTATTACGAAAAGCAGGAAATTCCAAAAATTTCAATTTTTTATCAAACACGGCAATATACCTTGTTAATTATTCAGTTTGTCGGTAATTAAGTAATATTCAACGAGGTAATGTTGCCAGCGTTCTGGGAAGTCATCCTAGGGACAGCAATTTGGATGCAGCTTTTTATATTTAATTTGGCAATTTGTTTCTTTTTACATTATAGTTATATTTTTATACATGTAATTGTTAAAATAATTAGTTAATATTTTGTTACTTTCAAATTAATAATAAATATAGGTATTAATTAAGTAATATTTGTAATTTTTGGAATTACCCGCTTTTCGTAATTACCCGGATACACCTAATCGATCTATACTAATATATAAAAATGAGATGGTGTGTGTCTTTTTGTTACTAAATCACGCAAGACCCATTGCTCCGATTTACATAAAGTTAATGAAACAAAGGCTAGCCCTGAGTATTTACGCAAAATAATTTGTCTAATGAAAAAATGTTGTACAGTCAGAACTTTACAAATTCGTGTAAAATTCTGACTGTATAAATGTGTTGTGCATGTTTATTAAATGTATATAGTGTATGTGTGCGTTTGTATTAGTACATGCGTGACAAGTTACCATAGAATTATGTAAAATAAAACAAAAATACAGCAAGTATCAAGCTACACCGTGCCAGCTCGCTCCATTACCCAATGATTCACGGAGGCACGGCCGCCGACATCACAGCGTCCCGCGCTAGCCTACCGCATACAGACATACATATACTGTATACAGTAACCGCTATAGTATGTACGTAGTGTCGGAATATTAAGTGTATGCGGCGCTTACTGCAGCGTGGCCTGCGTGCAACGTTAATGAGTGCTTTTGGCTACGCAAAATAAAGTTGTGGTTTAAAGGTAGATAGACATTTTAGCACCGGTTTAAACACCACTTACTGCTTATGGACTCCTGTTACTAAAACGAAATAGGAGAGTAAAAGTAAGAGTTGTTACGGTGATGGTTTTATCGAAACTGAAGTCAGAGTTTAAACTTGGTTGTTAGAAGCGGAAGCGAAGTCGGATGTAGTGAAGACTAGTGTTAAGATTTTAAAAACTAATAATAAAAAAGGTACAACCTACAAATACAGAGACTAAAATGTGTATCAGAAGCTTTAGTGTAGTGTTCTATTAAGTTTAATAATGTCATTCTCGTGCGTTCTATTTGTTTTTTGTGATCTGTGGTAGAAATACGGGGAAAATGTACACACTGCACAGTTATGTAACAGGTCAACAATGCCATAAATTAATTACCACAATTCGATAAATTTCTACAAAAGACCATTTTGTGTAAGATTTTGTTTAGATTAAGTACCCATGTAAGTTATGTTGGAAATAAAGTTATAACCGACACGGCCTATCGAACAAAACATCTGAATTCTGACGTACTTCCTCCCTTTCACGACATCAATCATACACCATTCGCAATTTCTGTGTGCCTTAACAATTCACAAACAACACAATCGATGTGAGCGAGACAGGCAACAGGTTTATCGCACGACCGTAATAAACTTATTGTATTGTCAGTAGTCACACATCATGTTTGTAGATTATACATCTCATTTATCCATCGAAAGCCGCTTCCTCATTGCATTATGGGGCTTCTTTATCAAATTGTCAATGTATTACGAACTAACGGATAATAATATTATGGGTGAACACGGCCTACGCTTTGTGTTTATGAACGCCTGGTACTTACAGTGACTGTGTGACGCGAATGTGACGGGGTAAAATGAAACACTGTCAAGAATGAAATGAAATCGTTGCCTGTCTGCATTCCTATGGACAAAAGATTCACAGCTCCACACGAGGTTCGAAATGTATTTGGGGTTCGGTAATTTGAAAGGCGTAGGTGTATATTAAAACGTTATATTAGAGAAACAACAATCACTAAACTTTAAATTAATATATTTAATTTTTTTATTTACGTATTGGCTAACGAAATATTTGAAGGCGATTTTCCTTAGAATGTTGAGGGTAGTCGAATAAAACGAATTTGTGCCACTTAACAAGGTTGGGTTTTAAGTTAAAAAAAAGTTAATAAGTCAAAAAACATCGAGATTTCACATAATGCGACATAATTTATATTAAATTTTATGTACGTATAAATTTAAGTCGAAAAAACACACATACAAAGGAAGCCGTATTTGTATCATTGAACAGGGATAAAGAAAACTCTTTCAATTTATTAATTTTTCTAATAAAATATTTTTAGTAACATACGCCATCTGTTATTGAGCA
>MOOZ01000363.1:374151-393730 GCA_002930495.1 Cecropterus lyciades
TTATGAATGCCATCTAGTATCAAGTAGCAATATTTAAAAAATGCATCTTTTGTATTTGATTGAAAAATCTCATTTTCAATGTAAGTGTCCAAATATCACATTTTTGTAACCTTTTTTGAAATCTTTATCACGACAGAACAATATATGAAATACAAAACTTAATTTTTTATACATAAGTTTGATACGATCGCTAAAAATACATATCCTACAATTTAACTGACTATTTAATTCATTTTAACAATAAGAAGAATAACATGTACACTTACAAGTAAACTTAAATAACACGCGTTGTGTTACCACCACCGCCACTTTTGTTTGTAGCGTGAAGAACTCGCGTTTCGTGAGAAGTATGTGGTTGCCGGCTTACTTACGAGGCGGCCATCTTAGTCCTCGTGAGTAGCAATGCATCTTCTGTTAGAACCCCTGTTATACTCCCTATATGGAGTGGCTTACAGGTGTCCATGGGTGGCAGTAACCATTTACCATCAGGTGGACTGCATGTTGAAAATGATAGAGTAACAAATTAAAATAGTAATATTCACTTTTCCAAGGTAAGAAATGAAATACACAATTTTACTTCATGTAAATTTTATTGCCAGTCAAATACAAATATTAAATATTTACAATCTTAGACATACAGCTAACAAGTAACAAAAATCATATTTAAGTTACAGGCAAACAGCATAAGATTCGTATTAATGCATTTTGCTCATTGTATAAAAAAATAGAGCTATAATGATTTTTCTATTCTAATTGTGCAATTTAATACTTGTTCCAAGCTACATTATCTATAGCATGTTTCTTTAACTTATGCTTTTTCAGATACTTAGAATCTATAAAGGCCTCGTCACATATAGAACACACGTATGGTCTCTCCCCTGTATGCGTTCTTAGATGAACAACAAGATTACCTTTTAGAGCAAAGAACTTCATACAAACAGAACATCCAAATTTCTTTTCTCTCGTATGAGTAAGTTGGTGTGTTCTTAAATGTGTTTTGGTTTTAAATCTTAATGAGCACAATTGACATGGATAAGGCCTCTCATTTGTATGAACTCTTTCATGCATTATTAGCATAGCTTGACTGGCACAGCTCTTCCCACATATGCTACACTCAAATCTCTTAAGAAGCTTCCCTCTTAAGTTCTTATCTGCGTTTGGCACATCACCTGTTTCAGTCATATGCGTGCTTTCTATATGTTGTATTAATGCTGATTCTACTGAAAACATTCTCTTGCAGAGCGAGCATGCGTAACCTAACAGTTTCCCCATATCAGTTGTGATCTCCTGCTTTACTGTCTTAATTAATTCTTCTTTAACTTTAGTGACTTTAGATTTAGTACACTCATCTGAATGCTTGTGAGCTGTTAAAGCTGTTTTGTTATCAAATGTCATGTCACATTGATTACACGAGAAGGGATTTATGTGTGTTAATCTATGGGTCTGCATTGTTATTTTCTGATGGAACCTCTTCAAACAGATGTCACACTGAAACTCCCTTATTCCTGTGTGAATCATCATATGACGTTTCAAATTGTTTTGGTTGGCAAATGTTTTCAAGCATAGGTTGCAGCGTGGTTTGAAGTTATGGCCATACTTAATATGTTGAGTCAAGGCATTTCTTTTTATCAATTGACTGCAGAATGGACAAGGAACGAACAAACCAGTCACAGAATGGAGAAGCATATGTCCTTTCAAAATCTCTGCTGTCTCAAATCCTTTACCACAGAGATTACATAAATACTCCCCAGCAGGATTGTGCTTTTGTTTATGTTTCTCATACTCTTCCAAGTCTTCAAACTTTTCCCCACAGTCACATAAATACAGCCCATCTACTTGTTGTAAAACTGCTGATGCTATTTGACTATCATCAGCATACTCTATAACTAGTTCTGAACCATCACACTTCAATATTTGAAACTGCGACTGAGATGAATCGTCACCTTCATACAAAATGAATTCCTGCTGAGTTGACGAGTCTCCATCGTCTACTGTACTCAACTGTGAGTCTGTGAGATACTTCACTCCTTCTTTGCTATTAAGTAGTATGGTTCTCTCTAATCCTGACGTAGTTAATATTTTGATAATGTTACTAGAACTTGATATATCCTTGACTATGATATCATCACCAATTGTCATCAACTCTTGACGATTGCCGAGTTGGGAATCATCCATTTCAGCAATTTGTCCTTGGGATGTTTCATCAGCATCATCAACGTTCATTTCAGTTTGTTCATCATGAGCCTGACTTTCATCTTCATTCTCCAGAATAGTTGCAGGTACGTTAAACGATACACTAGGATTTGATACTAAAAATGAATCTATGCTATTTTCAAAATTTCCATCTTGGTCTTCAGTCTCATTATGTTCTGTAGGATCTTCGAAATTTGGTTCGGTTTTTATATGCAGAAGTTCTTCCTTTTTGTTTTCCTTTTCACTATCTTTCTGATCATCAATGACTAGTACGTAATAGCAATCATCATCACTATCATTCGGTTCAGTCTTGATCATTGCCTCTATTTGCTTCATGGATTCTTTAGCTATATCCTCTATAGTTAATTCCTTACCTTTCTCATTAATATCAGGCAGGTCTAGAACAAAATGCTCTTCTTTATTTTGTTTTAATAAGGCATCTAATTGAACTTTTAGTTCTTTATCCATTTTCATACATTGCACCCTGAACTGATACGCTGAATTTAATATGGTGAAACACTCGACGCAAAGCTTCTGTGGCAACCCATCATCTTTGTTTGCCTGAAAAGATGTAACAAAAAAAAATTATTTGCTGGCGATTAAATGACTACATATTTTTTAAAATATCATGCATTGTACAAGACCTATGTAGAATGTTTGGACAAGTATGTCTCTCTTATCACACTCTTAAAACCAGAACACAGTTCTGCCTAACACTACTGTTATTAGACAGAAGTAGGTGTGGCAGTGATGCCTCTGAAGTCAAACCATGAAAAAGTTCTACGAGGCTTTAAGCTTCCATACTACAGATAGGCAATAGTCTGCGTCAGCAACCCTGAAGATTAGGTTTGTAATATTGTGGTTGTGATCATAATTATTATGGATCAGTATCTCTAGATGCAGTGTAATTACAGTAGATATACTGCATTTTCAACTTTTTTACAATATACTGTATTGAGTCATTACAGAATACAGTTAAATTGTAAAACCCAGGGAAAAAAGGAGAAAAAATTTCCTATCAAATTGTTTAAAATGTCTCTACTGTCATTTTGTAAAAATTCAGTTGTTTTCAATAGAAAATGCTGTAATTTAATAATCACGATCTAGAAGCACTGTTGTGGATTGTATTGGAGAACTATATGTTTGTTTGATTCTATAGTTTTAAAAGAAATATATTTATAGGTTACTAGCAGAGTCCTATAATGGACTTCAAAGTTTACGATTATTGCAAAATCGTAAGCACAACTGAAATACATTAGTCAAAAAATAATTAAATTTACATTTGTTACTCACTATTAGACTATTGTATTTAATTAACCTTTAATTTTACCGGATTCTTAACATGGAAAAGATATTTTATAAATATAACGAAAAGAACTCAAAGCCTAAAAACAAAAAGTGATTTATCAATTATCTAAGTTTTTTAATGTATCTCTTAAATACAGATAAAAAAGCAAGCAATTAAATTTTGGAAAAACGCGGGAAATCGAGTTCGAAAACTTTCTTTGACGTTTACTCAATTTGATTGTACGATTATGTCGATAAGCAAACTTTCAAATGAGGTTAAGTTACTTAGAAATGCAGAAATAGTATATGAGTATATTAATTAGGTTATAATTGCGGATCACCAACGTACCTTAATAGTGGTCAGCTCAAAGAACTTCTCTTTAACATTTTGTTTCTCATCGAATAACGACACATTTGAATCTGGGGATAGACAGCACCGACACAAATTCGACCAGGAATCCATGTCAATTCCTTCTCCACATAATTATGCCACCGAAAAATCCTGAAAAATACATTATATTAACCTTTAGCTGCATTGTTTTGACAGTTTCTTATAACTTATCAAAGAGCACAATAAAGTTCGTATCCAAAGAGTAAAAATTATCTACGGACCTTGCCCATAAAGCTGATCTATTCCAAATTATAGACAACAGAGCGTACAAAATGGCGAATATGAAGAGCCGATTTGGCAAGCAACGCGGTAACAGATTCGGATGTTACGTCACAAGTATTTCCTGTAGTGTGATTACGGATTATATTGCGCTTTATTTAAAACTTTAAACGAGTATTTACGATTCTATTTTATGCATTTTTATTTATTATTGATTTTATTGTCTACTATTAAATAGCACAAGCACGATTTATTCAATGTGCAAAAGAATATAATTGAAAAATGTTGTTCATTGTCGATTTATATTTTTGTTAGGTTGGTATTCACGTTTGAAACCGGTGGTTGGTTTATTGTACTCAGAAAGTAAATACGTTACGTGTTGCTGTGTAAAAAATATCCATAAATGATTGATATTATTATTAAAATACTAAATATTGAACAATATTTAGACTTATTATTTCTGGTGCTAAAATGTATGGTATAAAACAAGATGTCATTTAATTATTATTAGCAAGTTTATAACCTATGTTGTTTTAAAAAAGAAATTGTGAAATGTCTGTCTGTTTGTCCTACGCAACTACATCGTTTATTTGTCTGATCGCCATGAAACTTTAGAAAGATGTTCATTATAGTTACTGTCGTGAAAGTTTCTGGTGTAGTACATCTATACCACGATAGGTGGCAGGAGTTACTGTGTAGTAACTTACAAATTCTATCTTAGATTGATCATAGGTGTAAGACCATGGTAAACATCAGTATGATAGCATGCTCGTTATCTATATGAAATTAATTTAAATAAATATGTTCCTGTTAAAAATTTCACTTCGGATCGTCGTCGTCGATAATACGTCTTATTACGTAGTGTAGAATGTTTCAATAATAAGACTCGATAGATGGCATTATAGTCGAGATCTGTTATTTTTTGTGATACAAGTCGCATGAAACATCAGAAGCTATGTACTTTTTGTATATTTATTATTTTTGTACGTATAATAGTAAGGAATTTATACAAATTCTGACATTCAATACCATAACACCTGTAAAACATCTATGACTTAAATGCAAATATCATGCACTACCAAAAAGCCATAACCTCAATATGACATTGATACCACTACTCGACCAAACGAACTAGACGAACGGGCGGAATGCGGTCTATCTCCTTTGTCCCGCTCTCGTTCTAGTACCGTTCGCAGCTAAACTCTCGAAGAAATAGATATTGGGGAAGATTTTCAATGAATTAATATTGTTACATATTACGCTTCTGTTTTGCTGGTAACAATGTTTACATATTTAACGTTAATAAAAAAATATTAATTTTGGTACTCTTTTCTTCTTGTTCTAGGGGCACGGTAGTGCCCCCGTCAAGTCGAACAAAAAAGCGGCACGCCGTTACCATCCTTTTCTCGAAGCAATTCAGGCCCTTTTCGACCCCCTATAACATCGTTAAGGATAAAACAAGAAACCAGAATTTTCAGTTACTAAGCAGGCATTATTTAAACACGATACACTTAAAATTTCATTCAATTTAAACCAATAGTTTAAGAATTGTAACTTGTTAAGCTTTCTTAATTTCGTCATTCACTGACAGACTGACTGACTGACCGATCATCAAAAGTCCAAGGTACTTTTAACAGACATAGAACCTTCAAATTTAGAGTATAATTATCGTTTAGTATCTAAATCAAAGGAAAAACTAAACATTTCATAATTTCTGTCCAGTTTTCTAAATACACCTACTGCGTGAATAACTTTGTATTCTTATACATTTATATGGGAATACAAAGTTATTCACGCAGTTAATTAAAGCCTCCGAGAAAAACACATAGAGACAAGGAGTGGGCTTTGAGAAAAACAGTAGTTGAAGCTGCAAAAGTAGTGCCGGAAAAGAAAAAGAGTAAGACTACCTACAAAAATTATAAGACAGTGGTTTATAACATTTTGTGATAAAATAAATAAGCAAAGATTTTTTTTGTAGTAAATGGTATTAGTTTTTATTACAATCATTACCAAAATAAGTAAAAAATGCGTTGTTTAAGTATAAATTATTAGCACAGAAGTTTATTAAAATTCACATTTCATTGATATAAATCAAAATTTCACAAAAAAAAAACATTATTGCTATTTATTGACGTCAGTACTTGCAGAGTGTGACGTCACGTTTGACATTAGTCTAGTTGGCTTGTACTACCATCTAGCGGAATTTGCGGTAATTACATGAAATGCAATGTTGCATTACATATTTTGTAATTTTTCAGTTTCCTGGCAGTTTAACGATTTATTTTACATTGGAATTCTAAAGGTACATTATATAAAAACACTGCTAACAAGTATCAAAAATCTTTATTAAGTTACAGCCTACAGTACAGTTTTTGAGATATAGCACTTTTTAAAAACCGAATAACATAACTTTGTAATTCATACAAAAAATGCTATTGAACCCTTTGCATGCGAGTCTGACTCGCACTTGGCCGCATTTTTTTTAACTGTATACTGTAATGGTTCATTACAGTATACAGTTAAAAAATTCTATTTAAAAGTTTATTTCGATTATGATCGAGGAATGACCTTTTGTCAACCAAAATTTCCCTTCGAAATTGTTTAAAATGTCATTTACTGTAATTTTGTACACATTACTGCAATTTTATAATCACGATCTGGAAGTACTGCATGGATATATCTCATTTCTATGAATTATTTCGCGCATAATCAACAAAGTTTGATTAACACAGCTCTTACAGCATGTGTTTATCAAATCTTGGTAGTGTCTCTCGCAAATTATTATTTACATTTGACACTTCAGTTGTTTTTACTCTGTGCTTTCCAAATGGTGTATCAAACAATTTCTCCAGAAAACAGTCTTGCAAAGGGACTGAGCATGACCTAACATTTAGAACATATCATGTGAATTTATGTTTCTTAATTTCAGTGACCATAAAACTGGTCTAGCATCTAGCTTGTGTTGTTAAATCTGATATGTTGTCACCATATTTTTTTTTTAAATGGTAGCAAACCAGCGTCCAGTCCACCTGATGGTAAGTTGCCACTGCCACCATGGACATCTGTAATAAATCTCAAACAATATAAATCTTACCTGAGGCTAGCCACAGATGAGTTGTTAGGTCTAAGGACTAGTGGACAAGTCTTGTATCTAGTCATATATCTCTGTTACTAAACCCTTCAGATCAAAACACAGCCACGCTTAACACTGTTGTTATTAGGCAGAAATATGTTTGGTGGAGGTGTTTCCTGACTCAAATCACAAATGGCTCTATCACCTTCAAAAATGTATTGTCGCTTTGATTACACAAGGAGATTGATTTGTATGTTTGACGACCCGCGTGGCGGAGTGGTCACCATACCGGTCTGACACGCAGTGGGTCCCGGGTTCGATCCCCGGCCAGACAGAAATCTGAATGATGAGTTTAGATTTCTGTTCTGGGTCTGGGTGTTTGTGTTTTCAATTTGTGTGTCCATGGCACCCACGACACAGGAGATCCTAGTGTGGGGCTGTGAGTGTAGAAAGAGTGTTTGTTACTTGTTGACTTTGCTGTTATTTTCTGATGGAATCTCATTAAATTGATGCCACATTAAAACTTCCTTATTCTGTGCCATTCCAATCTACTTCGGTTTGCAAATATTTTCAAATAAAAGTTGTAGTGTAAGTTGTGATATGTTGAGGAATCTTTCTATAACACTTGATATCATCTTTATATTTTTTTATATCGTTATACCTAACATTACAGATCCTCAACCTAAAACAATAGTATAGCATACATATAACACAATATACAATTAAATAATATTAACTATAATTACGAGTAACAAATAATAAAGAGTATTAATTTTGCGAATTCACTCAACTGGCAACAAAACACATCACTTCTTCTTCATATTGTGGGCCTCATTTACGATACGAATCGCCCTGGTAACGGGGGCATTAGCCAGTAGATTAGTATTAGCTGGTAGCGCTGCAGCCAAAATACGAGACAGATGTAGTGGATCTCAACCGACACTGGAGCGCTTTATGTTCACCCACTGCTGGATTGCAGTGGGCTACTGACCCCCCACCACGACAAGGCACACTCCAATTTGGTGGGGCACCACCAGCCTGTGAGTTACAAAGAGTTCTATGACCTTTAACCAGATGCATTATATTTGTGGATCTATAACATTAATCTAGTCAGTTCTAATACACTTTTTAAAATTTTCTTTTTTATCTTATAATGAAACATTTGAACTCGTATAGACAGCACCAACATACATTCGACCAGAATTTCATGTCAATTTCCTCTCCATGTAATTATTCGATCAAAAGTTCTGAAAAATACAATAAAATAACCTTTACATTCATTGTTTTGACAGTTCTTCTAAAAAGTTTATGTTATGATAATTATCATGAACAAATATCTGTAGTTCGCGGCCGTGGCTTCTTGCTTTTCAGCCAGCCTTTTGTCAGTCGGAATAGCGAAAATTCTCAAAATTTCATTAAAAAAAAAAACTAATATTTGCATAATTTCGTGGTCCGACTTTTAAGGATTAATTACTGAAAATTAATTATTACACATGGCCAACTAAAGAAAGGGCTAATTTTTGTAGAAATAGTTTATTGTTGTCATACTACATAAGGTCAGAAAAGGAATATAAGTTGGGGTAGCCATCAATACTTTATAATGATGAAAAACTACGTCATTTCAGGTAAACATACTTATTTAAATTAACGTACAATCAACTCCATATAGAACAGGGATTCTATCTGAAGTATATATGTATGTGTATTTAGATATGTTGCCACTCCCGAGGACTATGACTAGACATTCTTAATTAACTCAGCCGGTTTTTACACAACCAGACCCATAGCCGAGTGTAGGTAGGTAGTGATAAAATATAAATATTTATTCATACATTTTAAATGGTTGGAGAATTGTTCTTGAATTCTTCACTGTTTTGTCTCAAGATAATATAAAGGTAGACAATCTCGTTTTATTGATATACCTTCTTAGCCATTGCTGCCAAACTGTTGAGCGTCAGAATATAAATATTTAAAGAGTCGAGAGGCCGTGGTCGATACGGTATGATTGATTGCGGGGTTGTATAATAAGATGCGGCCTCACGTTTAAATACTAATCTTCTTCATTATTCACGTAAGTGTTCAGTTTTTTCTTAAATTAATTAAAAGAAATGAGCATGAAGCCCTATTGTTGTTAACACGTTCAATGCCTCTATGATTTTCAAAATGCTTTTCCGATGTCGATGTATAGTTTGACAAAGTAATTGGAGCGCGCGTGGCGTGTTGCTGACACCGCGATAATATTTACTAGAACACGCAGGGCGTGTAGGTGGCTCTGAATAAGTATAGTCAGATATGTGATATCGACCCTAAATAGAATTGAGGTGCTAGGTGATGGGGATCATTTCATTGCCTCGTGTCTGTGGTTGCCTTTGAAGACTTTTACCGACTGTGTCAGAAGAAGGGTAATGTTTTTCAAGCGTAAGTAAGTATTTATGTTTGTTTGAATGTATGTCAACTTCCTTGGCACGCGCCCAAACGGCTTGACGGATTGTGACGTAAGATACATCATTAGAATCGTCTCAGTTAAGTGACATAGGCTATATCATTTTTTAAAATGGCACCTGGAAATAGGGGAAAAAGGGGGGAGGGACGTTTTTTTTTACTATAACGACAATATGGGTATCAAATGAAAGCTAGCAAATAGACCGATCTAAACGGCATTGACCACTTACCGTCAGGTAAGGTGAACGAACATTAGTAGACAGATATTAACAATACATTACAATAAGAGAAAAGAACTAAAGGTTAAACCGTCCAAAGATAATAATATATATCCCGTACTAAAACCCATATATTATTCATGCGGATTAAGACGAGGGAATATAATTTTCCCATATACAAAATACTCCATATATCTCTAAGACTTTTTTGCTTTCTGAATTCCCGTAAATCAAGATGGGATTCCATCTTATGATGTCGGCAATGCCTGCGATTTGAGTAGGATTTTCCAGATATCCAGTAATATTTTCTCCAAAATAATTACATAACTTTAAAGTTTTTTTTTATAAGAATTAAGTAGCAAACGAGCATGCAGTCCACATGATGGTAAGTGGTTACTGCCGCCCATGTATATCTAAGCAACTTCGTGTAGATCAGAGGTTCTATCCGAAGTCGAGCACAGATGCGTTGCTACTCCTGAGGAAACACACACATCCTCCTAACGAAACGCAAGAACTGCTTTACACTAGAAATAGGTGTGGCGGTGGTACCTCCCAGTTCGAACTACACTGGTTCTACCACCTGCTAAAACTTTCTTCGCCTTTATATTTAGTCCAGTTAGTTAGGGAACGCAGTAATGTACTACATACTCTTTAAGTTAACAACTTAACTAACAGAACTACATTCTCTTTTGTAACAAAGAAGACAGCGTGCTCAACATGTGTTACAAAAAAACATAGGTGAGGTAATGTTGTGGTGCTTTCGTCCGTCATCCACGTGGAAAAATGAAATTTTTCGTATAGATTAAATGAAATATTATGAAATTAAATATCTTTATTTTGCATAGCCCTACGGTGGCACTTACAAATTGTCAATTACAATATTTTTTCTTACACTACCACCGGATCAGAACACGACTTCAACTGAGAAGATCTGGAGAGAAACTCAGTGGGTTTGTCTTTTTCAAAATGTCAAATTAATTATCGCTTCTTAACAGTAAAGGAAAACATCGTGGGGAAACCTACACATCTGAGAGTAGTTTGAAAAAAAAAAAACAGTTCTCAAAGATGCGTGAAGTCTACCACTTTCAATCACTTTCTTTTCTTCACTCTTTTTCTTTTCTCACTTTTCTTTTCTTTCACTCTGATTGAGAAGAGACCTGTACCCAGTAGTGGGACAGTAGTGAAACATCAAGTGTTCCAGTACATTCGAATTCCAACTATCAACCCTAAGCAGTACAATTCTAGTGCATGATGAACGTACAAATCTGAGTTCCTGCCGTCAGCGGCGAGCGATCGCATTTGCATGTAAATTAGAATTGCACGGATTACTGGTCTGCGGATTTCCGAATTTGTGAAACTTTGGTATAGGATCTAGGAAATCTTTACTTTTGCTTTTATAACTTTCATTCAAAGGAAGGAGTCGAACCACAAAGAGTCCTACCGACTCTTTGTGGTTCGACTCCGAAGCTCCACCGCCACACTCATTTCTGTTTAACAGTAGTGTTATGCGCTGCTGTGGTGTGGACTGAAAGGAGTGGCAAGGGAAATATACTTATCCGCGTTCCAACTTAGTCCTCAGGGGTAGCAATGTATCTGTGGTTTACCTCAGGTAACACTCTGATCTTATTTGGGGCTGAGAACAGATATTCATAGGCGGCATTGGCCACTTACCATTAGGTTAGGTTAGGTTATGTTAGAAAACGAACGTACAGTCGTACAGAAGTACGTTCGTTATCTACTATCATACTATAAAAAATAAGGTTACCAGTTACAAATTGCTTAAGATCGGCTTGTGCCCAAATGATTTACTGCAAGTGGTTAATTTTATTAAAAGTAATTTAAGGGCAAATAATTTAAGAAATTGTGTAACAATTAGGTATAGGTATATTAAATAATTTATTGTATTTTATTAGCACCACTCCCATTCTCTTGATATTTGTGTTTCGTTTCGAAGCAAACTACTTGCCTCACCGATGGACTTCTAGAACATCATTTAAACCGATCTCAAGACCCAACGGTAAGAATTTTTTGCAAAGCATTTTTTGAATAACATTTAAACAAAGTTGTACGTATTCGATAATCTCTTCCCGATAGCTACATAAAATAGCAACGTTCATTAAAAATCTTCTCGTGAGCCGCCATAATTGTTTCAGTCGCTACGTGACGAAAAAAATAAACAGCTTCGTATTAATTTACGAAAATTGTAGGCCGCAATTCGGTTGTTTACGTTTCAATTTTTTATTGTTTATTCATGGAGTACTCGCAAACAGTATAAAGGTACGTTTAAATCGTATACTCTGTCCTCTATTTATTATAAAACTAGCTGAAGTAGCCGTGCTTCGCTACGTGACAAATTAGGTTTTACTCGCTAACCGTTGGATTAATTAAACATTAATCTCGTCACAAAATATGTCACAAAAGTTTGCTATTTTTAGCGTTCTCTTTTTATTTAAAATTGAAATATGAAAGTCTGAAACCAAAGAAAGTAGTGACGTCACTAAAATAGTCGACCCATCGTTAAATAACGAAAAATATCAAAATCAAAAGTAGCGTATAGACTGACCAGTAAAATATAATTCATGTAAATCGGACCGTTGGTTCTTGCGTGATTGAGTAACACACGGACACACAGCATCATTTTTATATATTAGTATAGATGTTTCTATTTTGCTTATTCATTATTCAAACTAATCATTATTCAAGCTTCGTATTTACTTGGGGCATCCATTAATTACGTGACACACTGGGTGTGAGGGTCGACTCGAATCTTATTCTATCTCACGTAGGGGGAGGGAAAGGGCTTGGCTTAATATTATGTATTTAAGCAAGAAACCGCGTAAATGTTGCGAAAAAACTGGTTTAAATTAAGTAAAAGATATTTGTCTTCTGCTTTTGAACAATCAAATTTTATAATACCTAATAAGAAATCACCATTTCTTATTATTAGATATAATATTTGATTTTCATTCTCATTTATGAACAGCTTTTATTCATTAACTAAGGTTTCTAAGCAATTTAAAATTAGTTTTTTGCTTGTATAATAATTAAGTAATAATGTACCTACTTAAAAAAATTACCGTCATGGGACGCCTGGCACATGCGAAATATGACGTTCGTCCAAGTAATATTCATAAAAGACAAAAATGCGTCAGGAACTAAATATATATACATAATGAAACTAACGCCATCTACGAACTGTTCCCCGCACTAAGTGGAACTAACACCGCAGCCCGCTTAATATTGTTCGATACTTAATACTTCCTAAAATGAATAACAGAGGGCGCTAAAATAAATACGGTGGCGGTCGCCACGCCAATAATCAGGTTCACCTGCGCTTATGTTTCACATAAAAAAAAAATCAAATGAATGCGTGTTTTAGTGACATCAAATGTTAATGGTAAAATTCTTTGCCCATGAGTCGATCTTAGGTAGATAGGACCATCGATAAATAGATTCTATATAGAGTTGTTTTGCTTATAAACGTCACTGACAGCGGCCATGTACCATTGCTCTCGATGAGATTAAAATGGATTTTTTTTATAAGATTAAGCAGTAGCAAATGTCCATAAGGTCGTAAGTGGTCACTGCTCCCCATGGAAATTGTAAGCAAGTTTATATAGTCATATTTTCTAGCACAAATTCTCCACTTTTAAATATCGCAAGACTACATAATTAGGAGTATAAAACATATTTAATATTGTCTCAATTTTTCAAAATATCAGTCAGCCTACTATTCTACCAATGCGAACTTGGTCAGTGCGGTGGATAATGGCGAATAACTGTCTCATCCTGAGGGAACACCCGTGCCCAGCAGTGGGACAATAATGAGTTGTCGATGACGATATTTGATTAGAAGTGCTGCTCGTATGTTACTTGTAAGGCTCTGATTGACAGGCGACCTTAACAGAAATTGACGTTACAGTATATTTAGAACAATAACGTGTTAATAGGTCATTAATAATATAATCACAACGTTGTGATAAATTGTTGTATTTGTAGATTAAGGACCCAATAAATATCAAAATGCTTGTAGTAGTTAAGTAAGTTTTAGAACCTATAGTTTTTAAACACGAGAGCATTTAGAGTTTATCTATAAATACACAGCGTAGGCGTTTTTCGTAGAAATATTTTCAGATTGTACTTATTCGAAAATAATTTATTGTAGATACATTTGTTATTTCTTAACATTTTTAATAGAAGAGATATCACTAAACGTCCTAGTTAATTGTTTTTTATTTGATATATTTTTTATATAATATGAAAGTATAAAACGAGCATGTTCTACACATGATAAAATTACAGACTTACCCGAGATTGGCCATAGATGTGTTGCTACCTCTAAGGAGTAAGTTATCTAAAGTTATAGAAAGTTATTAGTCAGTAATAGGCGTGGTTGTGATGCCTCCCGAGTCGACATACAAAGGGTTCTACCTTCCAACATTATTAGATAAGATGAACCAAAACGTAACGTTTTGTTCTATGTCAATTGAGTATCGATTTGGTATCCAGACTGGAATATTTATTGCGATGTGTCCGGAAGCAAGCCAGACAGGATGAAATGGGAACGAGGGAAACGATAGATCGTGTCGTCACTTTATATTGCATTTTAAAATATACGAGGGTTTGTTTTGTGGACGATATTCGAACATAATTGTAAATTTTCAATTATTTTTGCTAACATCCATCCATTTAAGGTGGTAAAACTCTTTGTGGTTCTAATCCGGAAGCACCACAGCCACACCTATTTCTGCATAAACACAGCAGTTTTATACGTTACTGTGTTCTGATCTAGGGCGTGGTAAGGGAGATATACTCGTCCGAGGACTTCAATCTTAGTCTTCAGCAAAGTACGATATTCGACCATAAACTTTTGAAGTATTGTTTATACCATCCATCAGCCTCCCTAGATCCACTACCGACACACATAACACAGGCCTTTAATGAGGCTTTCTGCCAACTGTCGTATTTGTGACCGCAGCAGGTGTTGATGTTACATAGAAAGTCGCTGCAGTCTATCGCCTAGATTTTGACCACAATCTCCTCACACGGGAAGAGAGGGAGTTGTGCTATTTAAGACCGTCATCACACAGGATGTTCTTTATCGCTCCGTGATCAGTCTGGGGTATAGCAATTGGAGGATCCTTTTTTGGAGTTTACTCCTTAAGAATCGATTTTCATATAAGGCGCCCGGTATGAAAAAATAAGACGAGTAAAATCTAGTGATCGAATGACCTCGTTAAGCTTTTCTTTGCACAGCCAATTGTGCGCACCTAACCTTACCCTTTTTCATCTGTCGCTTTGATGGCACTGTTTACAAAAATTGAATATTACTTCAAGTTTTTTATCCATCGCATAGATGGCGTTGTTTACAACCATTGAAAATTATTTAAATTTAAATTTATTGCACCTGTTTAGACAATCGTACTTAAAGAGTACTGATACTACTGACTGAGGAGACTCCAGTCGTGCGTCGAAGCTGACACATACTTTTTTCACCTTTTGGATGAAAACCTCTCTTTTTGCCATCAAATCTTTGAAAATCTAATATCAGCTTATATTGATTCCAGCTATCAAGGGCGTAGCCAAGATTCTCTAAGTACTTATATTGTGGGAGGAGGGACAGATAAAGAGTGTTTCATCTCACATTAGTAGTAGAGCTAAAAATTACAAATAAATGACAAGAAATAATATTTGAGGAGGAATCTGCGCGGTTCATCACATAATCTTTAAAATTTCTCATACAACGTCAACTTTTTGAAAAAAATAGATGCATTTTTTTATCTGTGACCGACCGCTCGCCTAGGTGTGGGTAGCTGATGCGCGTACCTGGCTACGCCTATGCCAGCTATATCACCGGCGCAAAGCTTTCTTCTGGAGTGAAGAGACACTGACACTAGATGTTCCGAGTCTTCAGGAGTAGCTTAATAAACAGTCCTAAAATAGTATCCGAAACATATAACATATTAGGGGTTTGTTACAACCTAATGTAATAACTTTTGATAGGGTAGGTACATTGTTTTTAATGATATAAAGATTAATGCTACCTTAAGATACGGATGATAAATATATTTTAATGCCTTGAAATTAAAATCAGCCGTTTGTGTTTTTTATAATTTCAAAGACAAAGTCAAACAGTGAATATAATGAATTTCCGTAATTACCTATTCCAATTTTTTCCCCCCTATTTGTGGACCGATTCTCAAATTTTATTTTTTTCTCGAAAGAGTATACTCCTGAGGTAGTCCCATAGGCGCCAAATTAGGATCTGATGGCGGGATCCCAGGGAAATTAAGGGGAAACTTTAAATGTTGTAGGCACTAACAATGTTTTTCATATATTTTCTAAAGCTATTGAGACATTTGCGTATCGTCGTCATCATCTCATGACGCTAAGCTGATGAAGGAAGGTAGAACTCTTCAATGCTAACCATTAAAGAGCTGCATCTTCCTGTGAGGTATTTTAAAATTTAAATAGTAATAAATATAATTATTACTAAGCAGAGATATACAATGAAAAAAGTTCGGAAGTCGGCGCTCTGGGACATAAGATTGTTGAGCGCCGACTTCGGGTCTAACTTCATGTCCATGTACTATGTAGTGTGTATGTACTAACGAAACATATACTTAAATTATTTTGTACTTTTTGTGGCATAAAAGTCGGTTGCTATTTTATGTTTTTTTTTTTTTCTAAATATATGTAGGTACATTTATGCGATGTACTTACAGGTAAAACTCTCATTTTTAGTACATGTATGGATGTTTTTGAGCAGCAGTGACAATGACATATCATCAGTTGAAGTGCATGCTCGTCTACCTTCATGTCATAAAACAAATAATTTCAGGGTACTTCAAATATTCTTTGTGTTTGGACGACTTTTGAAGGTAAAATTGCTAGAACGGTTCATAATACCGGAATTACGATCCCTTGTATTTCCATAATAATCGAAAGGGATGCCTCAGGGATAAAATTGTTTTTATGTTCTTTTGGGGGTGAACAAATATAAATCATCGTTTGAGGGTATTGTATACTTTCTGATTACTCGTCTGAGTCAAAAGGAGGGTAATGTTTTTCCTTCGTATGTATGTATGTCCATTTCTTTAGCACCCTTCTCGGTTAAGCGGCTTGATGATTTTTACATTTAACATACCTACTTATCCGAGGTCTTCCAACTTAGTCCTCATGGGTTGATTACAGGTGTTATTAGCAATGGTAGCCGCAGTGGTCACGCGCCATCATTTTTATATTTTATTAAAAATATATTATATGAAGTTATAATAAAAACAAGTAACTAAAAATGTACCTTGACATAGTTACATACAGCCTAAATTGTATATCTCATACAATTTTAACATTATAGCATAGAGAGGACTGATAGCAACTGACATTAGCTGCAGTGGCTGCGTTTTGAATCGCGCGTTTTGAGCGCGCACGGTTTGAATTTTTTGTGCGAAACCCTAACAACATTTTCTAAAATAGAAGTACCCTAAGTTACGCCTTATAACATCAGCTGTCCAACGATGAAAGTCCCGTCAAAATCGCTCCAGGTTCTGGATAATCTCTGAAACCGTTCAGAGATTATCCAGAACAGACAGAGAAATGGACAAAAAATTGTGTGATTGATGTTTTGTTATCAGTATCGTATATACAATTTTATTTATATGTATAGAATAATTATTTTATATAGTTGTAGTGTGCGAAGTTAAGAATTTTCTAATTTTACTGTACAATTTCCTTTAACCTTTCTCATTTCATTCTAGAATGCCATTGTTTAAAATCGTCCCTCATTTGAAGCGAAAGTTCTTTAGAACCGTTCTATTTCAGGCAATTTCTATACTTATTGAATACCTTAAAAAGACAACAATATTCCTTCTACCTAAGCACTTAGGATCGACTTTAACCTACGCAATTTTTAATTCAGATTTTTCATCCATTGCGTATTTCTGTGGAATTGGGTAACGAAAAGATACCAGAATGAGAAATGGACAATAAATATTACATAAGTTACGTTGTAGGAATACATATTTTTACGAAACTCGTCGATTTCAAGCGACTTTCTGTTTATTAAAAGATGTTCGTTAGTTCAGGAGTTGGTGTAATAATTATTATTTTTATTATTATTATAAATAGGTAGAGGCTTAATTTTGCTTGAAGTATATAGTAAGCATGTTTGGTTGTTCAGGTATAGAAAGCTCAAGACTTCGCATAATTGTGAATAGCAAGAAATCAATGTCTTGTTGGGCAGTGGAACATCAAAAGGGTTGCATTATTATTGGATGAGGAAATGAGACAGGTTGGATTATTATTACAATAGCAGCCTGAGTGTATGTGATGACTGCTGCCCATGTTCATCAGTAACTACATGTACAACACGGGTTTTACCTTTTTTATAGTATAAAAGTAGTAAACGAGCATGCAGCCCATCTGATGGTAAGTGGCTACTGCCGCCCATGGACATCTGTAATCAACCCTAGGTAATCAAAGTCTCACCTAAGGTTAGCCACAGATGCGTTGCTACCCCTGAGGACTAAGATGGAATGCCTCGCAAAAGTATTTCTCCTTTACCACACCCTTCAGACCAGAACACAGCAGTGCATAACACTGCTGTTTTTAAGCAGAAATAGGTGTGGCGGTGGTGCTTCCGGAGTCGAACCACATAGAGTTCTACCACCTAAAGTCAATTTCAGATGAGTCGCTAACTCCTGAGGTCTAAGGCAGACGCGTCATATGAAAGTAAGGCGGCAACCATACATTCTACCGAAACGCAAGAACTGCTTCACGTTAGAAATAAGTGTTACAGTTATACCTTTTCGCTTAAACTATTCTCGTTCTACCACCACGCATAAGCCCAATTGTTTAAATTCCACAGGGGCTAAGGAAAAGTTTGAGATTTAAACCAGCTATATTTCAATATACCTTACAGTATGTACGCGAAGATGTAGCTTAATAATGAGATTGGAGGCTTTCCAAGTAATTCCCGATGTTTCAGAACACCTGATCACAGACTAAAGAGATGACGATCCGCGTGAGGGAGCAGTCAACATACGTATGTACACTTGTACATCGAAAGACAATGCAATATTATTACACCATGATCTGTAATCTATATCCGATCAGACAGATATCTGAATTATGTATTAAGATTTATTTTGTGGGTTTGGCTTTTTATGTTTTTTATGTATGTGTTCTTATTTATATTTTATGACTTAAATAAGATTTTTACCGTTTGGAGTTGTAAAATTTTAGATGGGTAAAAACGATTAACCGGAGTTTGGACTTTTACAATAACATGTACAAATGTAAATGTTTGTTTATTATTTTTTCCATACATATTATTTTCAATACGAAGCGTTGTTAAAATGTAGCTAGCTCCTGGACTATTTAGCATTGTAAGCACATTGGATTAGCATAAGATTTAGAAATCCAAATCGGGTAAATCGCGAGAAAAAATCAGTAACGCCTTTCCGTTGAAATATGAAAATGGAAATTGGATCGCGAAATGAGATATTTTCACAACCGTTATTTACCTAATGGAGAAGGTGATGAATATTGTAATTTCGAAAAATAATAAAGGCAATCTTATTTAAAAGCTTGTGTAATATTTATATTTAAGTCAGCAGGTTTTTAGCAGGTATATATGACTGAAGAAGTATATATTGACGACCCGCGTGGCGGAGCGGTCATCATACCGGTCTGACACGCAATGGGTCCCGGGTTCGATCCCCGGCCAGACAGACATCTGAATGATGAGTTTAGATT
>MOOZ01000363.1:411679-422269 GCA_002930495.1 Cecropterus lyciades
CCCGGAAGTCCCCTTTTAGTCTTAGCGTTTTAGCCCTTAATACTCCGTGGTATTTAGATTGGAAAGTAAGCATAAGAATAGATAAAGAATGCTTTAGGTGTTGGTAACAACTTCAAAAAGGCTTTCGATATAATCGATTACGAACTGTTGTTACAAAAACTTAGTGAAGCTTACAGGTGCCGTAGGACTGCCTTAAAATATTCTTACTAAGAAGTAAGAAAAAAGATGCCTGTCTGAAGGAACACAGGTATGTTGCTACGTTTAGGATTAAAATGGAACCAGGCGTTCCAAAGTTGTAAAAAGTAGGTATATTATTTCTATTTCTCTCCTGGCTTGAACTGAATATGATATTTTACTACCCTGGTCTATAATTAAATAGCTTATAATTAACGACTGACTTTAGTTACTAGACGAGTTTTCTTATTGAAGAGAAAGAACAATCTCCTCTAACCATCAAAAGTTGAATATAGTCCACCTGATCGTAAGTGGCTACTGCCACCTGAGGATACTTTAAATTGACTTCAGATAAGATCAGAGTTCAGAGATTAGTCATAGGTGCATTGCTACACGTGCTACAAGTTGGAACGTCTCGGTTAAGTATGTCTCCCTTACCAGACAATTCGGACTAGAATACAGCAGGGCCTAAAATTGCTGATACATGAAGAAAACGGTTGTAGACTATTGCTACATCGGTTCTTATGACCCGACAGCGTCGGAAAGAGGGTAATGTTACTTAAACTAGTTACAACTTTTAAAACACCTCCGACTGCTTAAAACTTTTTAAAATTTTGTTTACATACAAACTCCAAATTTTACCCGATAATTTTACCTTTTACCCGATAATTTTTTAACTGCGTCAGGAGGGTACATTACCCTCCTGACGCAGTCGGGTAAAAATATAAAGGAAAATCTACTACAACTCCTGGAACGTTTGTCAGAACGAATTAAAACTTGTTTTTACCTCTTCAGGTTGTTTTTTAGCAATTGGGTTTTTGTTTATAGATAGTCTATTTATTTGTACATACTGTTTCAGTGTATATAATTGTAATAAAGCGAACCCAGCTATCATTAACATTTACAATGTGTTTTCCATCGCCATTAAAGAAACCCCGAAAAATACAATTTAAAAATAAAAAAGCCAAAGTGATAAGGCCTATACACAATGTCCGGTTTGGCGGACTTTTATTTATTACGGGGTAGATTTATGAGCTCTTAGTAACTTGAACGCGCAATTTATTATCGATAACAGTCGGGTAATGTTTACTCCTGGTCCGGTGCAGTGTTTCGGGGTTTATATTTATTTATGAGGCAGTTAATGAGGTTATATTGCTTAGCTCTGCCCCGTGGTTTGCACCGCGCAATATGTTTTCGCAGGAGCAGTGATAGCCTACTGGTTAAAACTCGGCCACTCAATGGAAGGTCCGAGGTTCGAATCACAGGCACCACTTACTTTTCTTAAATTTTGTTTGTATTAAAAATCAACTGTTTTACGGCGAAGGAAAGATTGTGAGGAAACCTGCACACCTGAAAAATAAATTCTCAACGGTGTGTGAAATCCACCAATTCGCACTTGGATTCGCGGTGATCCATGGCTCTCATTCTGAGAGAAGACCCGATCATTACAATATGAGTGTCAAGTCTTAGTACGAGTTTAATACGATTGACAAACGATCATTGTCCATGTTTTAGCCCATAATTGCAGAATATGGCCGAAAACGATAATGTAAACGTGCTATGAAAACCAGCGTCGTGATTTCGCGCGTCTCCATGACAGTAGCAGAGTTTCGTTTCACGATACTATTATGTCACAGCACGGCTCATTTATTGTTACATTTTTATTTTTTGTGGTAGGTTATATTGTTTTTCTTTTTTATGTTTAGTTGTATTAGTAAATAATTTGTAGAGCTGTATAATTAAAAATAGTAAATATACCCTTCCAAAACTTTACAATTATTTGTGTCTTACAATATTACCAATACTAGTAAAAGACTGAAATGTTTCATTAAAAACAATGAACTGAAACTGAAGGAAAATAATTGTTTTTAAGCAGTCAGTATTATTTCTTTCGAAACCGATGCATTTTTTTTGAAGTTTAAATTAAGTGCTATACAGAGAGTACTCGTAAATACAAGACCTTTGTTCCGGCTATTGTGATTAAATATTCGTGTTGCAGACCGTAGTAGATGAATTACACCCCAAGAGGACGCTTCAACCTACGTCCTGGCCTTTAATCGGCCTTTAAACATAAATGGGTATAGAAATAAGTTTTCTTAATTTTATTAATGATTTAACATCCTTTGACCTACGTTCAATGCGTTTGTGTCATTAACTCACGTATGGTGCCTTTAATTTAGCCCCACTTCGTCATTTGTAGCTAATCTGCATCGGAGCCGGAGCTCAGATGTCTATAGATATAGTGAGAAGCGACTAAAAGAGGGCTTTTGGGGTTGCGGGCGACAAGAGTGGGAGCTCGAATCGTCTACCCAAGCGACCCCGGGAAGGACAGCGGTAGTAGCGGTGTAGTCGCATACAGTCGTAAAGACCAGACGATGCAGTGGGCTCAGCCGCTCCAGGTAGGCGGCTGAGCCCGAAGCCCGAGAAGCCCGAAGGGCCAACGTGTTTAGAGGATTCCGGTTGAGTTCCATTGAAGATCCCGGAGTCTCCTTCACCGCGCCAAGGGCCATCCGGCGGGTTTATGTGCGGTAAAATCTCACATGACCCGACGTAGCTCCCACGGTGACAGATACCTTTTGAAGGTTTCCTCATCGATAACAAAAAAGGTATATCTATAGTTATATCTTTACAATCGGGCCACGTTAGAGACACGGAATCCTCTATCTGTTGTAGGAGTCGACCAAAAGACCGCTATGAGATTGCGGGCGGCAAGTGTAGAAGCTTGAACCACCCGGTCGGCGACTCCGGGAATTACATCTGGGAATTACTATGGTACGTGTGGTTGTATATTATTGTAAACACCCTAAGGTGTAGGAGAGCGTTATTGCTTTCTCGGAAAGTGTCCGACAGGAGGAACGCTTTCGATGACTCCCGTTGCGTTCTGTTGGAGATGCCGGAATCTTCTACGTAGCGCTAAGGAGGTTTAAGTAGGCACAAGAAAAAAATGCACAAAGCGATGTATTTCTCAACAAAAAAATAGGCATGAAGACTGCTTACAGAAGTGAAAACTAGAAAAAAATACTTGAAGTAAACTCTCATATATATATATATATATATATATACATATAAATATGTATAACATATATGTATAACGGTATATGTACTAACAGTGTTTTGAGTTTGGTTGTGTACCATCTCAAAAATGTCCAATTAAGGAAATTTTCACTTCAGAAAAGTATACGTGTAGTAAAAATCTCTATGTAAAGTTAAGCATTTAATTTGATCGCGTATCAAACTTTATGAGTATGCACTGAAACCTGTAGGTTACCTAGTTGTTTTTATTGGATGTCAGTCGTAAATTTTATACCGACTTCACAATATATAGTCTGGAAATTTCTGATTTTTGTTAAAGAAAGTAGAACCAGTATTGCTAGAGGGGAGAGGTACTGCCGTTACACCTATTTGTAAAGTAAAGCAGTTCATACATTTCCTTTGAATCGTTTGTATGCCGACTAACGTACGAGGCGACCATCTTAATCTTCAAGAGTAGCAACGCATCTGCAACTACAGGTGGAACTATGTCAATTTGATTTATGTAAAATTTGTAACTAGGTTAGATTACTGATGGGCAGTGGCCATCACTCCATCAAGTGGATTGCATGATCGTTTTCTTCTTCAATTTGTAGAAAAAGTGATCGACCATATATCCGTATTTTACTTCGCTTTTTATAATATTGCAGTAGCAAACGAGCATGTAGACCACCTGATGGTAAGTGGCTCCTGCCGTCCATGGACATCTGTGATCAACCCTAGATAAGATCAGTCTTATCTGAGGTTAGCCACAGACGCGTTGCTACTCCTGAAGACTAAATTGGAACGCCTAGGATAAGTTGCCAGATGGTAGAACCAGTGCAGTTCGACCAGGGAAGTTCCACAGCCACACCTATTTCTAGCGTGAAGCAATATTTTCGTTTCGCTGGAAGAGTGTGATTGCTCACTTAGTCCTCGAGAGTAGCAACGCATGTGTGATCGACTTCAGATAGAACCCCTGTTCTATATGAATGCAGATGTCTGGCAATTTCTATTACCATGAGGTGGACTACATGCTCGTTTGCTACTTCAGTCTGATAAAAAGTATGTCTCCCTTGCCATTTACTTTAGACCAGAACATAGCAATTACTGTTATTAAGCAGAAATAAATGTGACGTTGGTGCTTCCGGACTCGAACCAGAAAGAGCTACCAGAGCAAAGAGCTAAGAGAACCTTTAAATTTGTTCTCCAAACCTCTTCCACTGCAGATTGGTTAGTACATTCCAGATTTTCTTCTGTAATAGGAAGAGACAGGTCCCCAGTAGTGGGACTTATAAAGTCACAGCTTTTGTTAAATTGAAAGAATGAAATCTAGGAATTTATTTTCAACTCATGTATTAATATTACGTGAATTAAAAAATATGTTTTTAACTGGCGTGCAAAATAACATGGCAATATATTTTTCTTAACACGAAAACTATAAATCTAATAAATTAGTTCGATAAACTGGAAGTTAATAAAGCGGCCCTCTGGTCCGGAGCAAATCCAATTTTAGTTACCAAATTCGATTTTATCTGCCGTTTTACATGGAACCAACTGGTTATTTGATTTACACGCTCGGCTTGACTAAATTTAAATAATTAAATTCTGTATTTACTGAGTAACAGTATATCGGTGTTAGCTTTATTTGTTATTTCTATTTGTGTTTGTTGTTCTCACTTTAACTGCTCACTTTAATACGAGGTGACCATCTTAGTTCTGGTTTGGCAAGGCATTTCTGATTGATTTAAGGAAGAGTAGTTTTCTGTAGGAGGTTGGTTAGTGGCTGCAGATGTATACGGCAGTGGCAACTCACCATCAGGTGGTCTGTATCAATTGTGTCTAATTGATGCGTATTTTATGAGTGTTTACACAAGTAAATGTGAGTGTTTACACATGTAAGTACTTTGTTATCAAAACAGAAATGACATTTACCGCCATTTGCAAAAAATTGATTGCATTGCATTTTGCGATAAAGTGATAACTTTTGCGCTACCTTGTATATATATTTTTGTAATGATCTATTTACTGGCTTTCACTGAATACCCATATTGTCATGATAATTAAAAGTCGTCCTTTCCCTTTTTCCTAGTTACAGGCGCCATTAAATTACATAGCTCATGTCACTCTGCAAACTGAAACGATTCCAATGATATGTCATATGTCACAGCCCGTCAAGCTGTTTGGGCTGTAGCGCCAAAAAGCCGCCCAAGTGTGAGTCAGACTCGTAGGTGGAGGGTTTCGTAGCATTATCATTAATAAAGTTATATCATCTATAAATATTATAAAGTGAAGTCCCCGGCCGCGTCTCTTTGTCTGTCTGAAAGCGATAAACTCGAAAACTTCCAAATGGACTTTTATGCGGTTTTCAACAATAGAAAGAGTGATTTCTAAGTAAGGTTTAGGTATATAATTTATGCTTTCATGTAAATTAGCAGAAATACAGCGATAAATGTTGAATAGGTCGCAAAAAATCTCGCCAACTGGGAGCTTTCCACGCGAACGCCGCGTAAACTAGTAAAGATACAGTTGAGTAATGTACTAACGAATTCAAAATCTATAAAAATGCTCTATCTCTCTCTATCTCTTACAATTGACTTACAATAACCACTTCTATGTTTAAATTACTAATTAAGAAACATTACGTTATTTTCAAAGCTATTTTCTTTACTTCAGTATTAATCCTTATCGAAATGAATATTACTAACATATTTAGGAATTTAATGCAGATTAAAATTGCCCTTTACACTATATCAATCCGATGAATACTTTTTTGAGATATCGTCGTTAGAAGTAATTAGCAGCGATACATTTAAAGCTCCGCGAGTCAGCGTTCTTTCCCTTATGTCCCCTTAATTATTTAATTTATGTAAATTTCATTGTTTATTTTTATATAACTAAATATTCTATGAATATTTCGATCACTTACCTGTTGTAGTTATTAATATAAAGTAAAAATATGCGTATTTGTTGTATGGGAACTTCCCTTAAATATTTATTTTATTGTTTTTAGTATTTGTTGTTATAGCGGCAATAAAAATACATCATGTGTGAAAATTTCAACTGTCCCTTTTTTTGTAACGAGGGGGAAACCCGTACCCGACGCCGTGGGAGCAACGCCGGGTTATGTGGGATTTTTACCGCACTAAAATCCCTTCCCGGTGGCCGTCCTCAGCGCTGCGTGGATGACTCCGGGATCTCCAACGGAACACAACCGGAGTCCTCCGAGCGCAATGCCCCTTACGGACTCTTCCCTGTGAGCGGACGGCATGCGACCACACATGGCGCCGACCTTCCCGAGGTTGCTTGGCTGGACGGCTCGAGCTCTCTCTCTTGCCGCCCGCAACCCCGGAAGCCCCCTTTTAGTCACCTTTTACGACAGGCAAGGGATACCGTAGCCCTATTCTGGTCCCGTAACTACAGGGACAAATTTCAACTGTCTATGTAATACAGCCTGATGACAGACAGACGATCAGAGGAGTTTTATTAATAGGGTCCCGTTTTTGCCCTTTGCTTACGGAACCCTTAAAATACGATTTGAAGACGTGTCTATTGCAACATATATTGCACAACAAGTAACAAAACAATAAAATTATAGCCTTTTATTCCACAATACTTAAGATTTAGGACTTAACAAGAAAATAAAATACGACGCTGTCTCACTCGACCGTATTTCTTAAACGGCTTTTGTTAAGCAAATAAAATTATTCCTAATTCATTTCGCTGAAAATATATCGTTCTAGGTACAGAGTAATGTATTATTTACTTTTCGTCCGAGATAGAATACTAAAGCCTCTAGTGGTAGGCCTTAAAATAACATTTTTCATTTTTAGAAACTGGAAATATTGTTTTAATTATCTGTATTCTAGTAATTTCTTCATTTAATATTATTTTATTTCTTATGGTAGATTTCTCCTCTGTGTAGACCCGTTCTTGGGAGTTTTTTTGTTTAATTTTTACGTAGAATTCCTAAGTATTTTCGGTAAAGAAAAGACAATCTTACATCCTGTCATCCAATTTTCTGTATTTACGTTCACGCATATCTTCAAAACTATTCTGACATTTAACTTATGGAACAGTACAAGTTTCATCAAAATCGGTTCACTTTCTTTTCAAGATATGGATTTATATGTGTAATTGTACTAATTGTGCTTAAGTACATAGTTTTAAAGTTGCTTATATTTATTGCTTAAGTACATAGTCTTAAAGTTGCTTATATTGGACACAGTTTATATCGCTATTCAGCGAAAACTTAACAACGTGTTTCCGAAATTCGAATTTCAAAATCCTTGAGTGCTCAATGTCTGACCTCTGGACTATAATGGCTAGAGATTTATTAATGTATAGTGTATAGAGAGAAACGTATATTATAAAAATATATTTCTGTTAAAAGTTAATATTAAGGTTGACACTAATTACAATAAAATTGGTTAAACCAATAAGCCAACACGCGCTCGTTTCAAATCACGTTGTCTATTTTGATCCAACAATCAAATACGTAATTAGTGACGACCAAACTCATAGTTTTAGGTCAGCACTCAAATTAAATGTTAAAAATAGAGTGAGAAGTTCTTAACTAACACGATGATGATGAAAGAATTGCTTGAATATATCGGACAGTCAGAATGAAAGGGAGTGTACTCAAAATTTTGATAAATTGAGTTAAATACTTGAAACTACTAAAAACGTAATCTGTCGTCTAGTGAATTAAATGGTGACGATTCCGTGGCAGGAGGGGTAACACATAAAATAGTAAAATTGTTAAAAATATTAAAACAAAAGACGCGACTGATAAAACGGTTATTTTTATAATGATACATTTAATTTAACGCTTCATATAGGTTTTCTTCAAAATAGTAAAGTTAAAGTATATATACATATATTTAGAAGGGTGTATTTATTAGCCTTTATTTGATGCCCATATTATCCTAATAATAAAAAGTAGTCACTTCCCCTCCTTTTCCCCTATTTGCAAATATATATGAAAATGTATATGATTTATGTCATTCAGCAAACGGCGGCGATTCTAATGATTTCTTAAGCCGTTCGGACTGTAGTGCGTGCCAAAGAAATAGACATACATAGAAACAAACATACATGCATACGCTCGAAAAACATTACTTACTTTTGACACAGTCGGATAATAAACAATAAAACATAATGCCTTTAATATCCGTGTGCTTTAGGGAACTTTCTAAAATGCGAACACAATACTATTATGCCCACAAAATGTAAATTTCACATTAGGTCCTTTTAGTTTTTACCCTGCCATATGTAAACCAGGCATGTTGTGGATGCCGATTTTTTCACATCCGCGGATATGAATGCGGAAGCTCCGCATTTACAAATGATGCACCACAACAAACGCGTCGTATCTTGTCACAATATTTTTCGCTCCCATTTGTTATTGTCACGTGCGAACCCGCCCAATTTCTTTCTTGTCGCAATTTGTATTACATCCGCATTCGGATGAACATCCGCATTGATTATTGCGAATGTGGATGCGGATGCAGATGTCAAAATCTATGCGGAAGCTCCGCATTTACGAATGCGGATTCGCATCCGCATTCGTCGATGCGAATATTCGCATATTCGCAACATCCCTCGCAATACAAAAGCAATTAAAATCCTTACGGTGCGGAGTTAAAGTAGGAATGAAACAAATATAGGTAAGGCGTAAATAAAAGTTTTATGATTAAATACATACATATAGAAATAAATTATAGAATAGAGATAGGTTATGGCACAAAAGGAGATTAAGGAACAGAAATAGATAAGTAAAATTAGAGTTGCAGGTAATAGGATTTAACAAGGTGTTTAAAAGAGTGTAAGGATTTTTATTTTAATATATTTCAATTCTAGTACATATTTTTTTATTTTTTTTATTTCAGCAGTCGTGTTTTGTTTTTTTTATACTAATTATTTTTATACCGTTTAATTTTAATTCTGTTTACTCTTTTATTTAGCTACTCTATGCTGCCGTGCCTGAAAATAATGTACTTGGAAAGTAATAAAGGACATTACGACGAGACGAATAGAATTTCGTGCGGCGTTTTTCTATTTCAATAATGAATCTGTGGGAATGTTAACAAAAACAGCCTTTTATTGTTATCGACTTGTTTCACTGCGAGACGTCAAGCGATAGCGATACACAATAGACTTAAACCTATAAAAAAATATCCTTTTGTGAATGATTTTCAATATTTCATATAGATAGATATTTTCAATATAAAAATATTTTCGGTTTCTTCACTTAAAGTATTAATAAATATTTTATCATGACCACGCATGGACTTTAATCGCAATTTGGTCAAAAGACACGGTAATGCTTTTCCAGCCCTTCTAATAATGCACTAGTGTGTATTTAGACGAAAGGTTTTAGTATAGTTTTTCCTGTACCATAACTTCATTATCTTTTCATATAAAGGTAAGAAATTTGGCATGTAATTTTTATTTTTATTTTTTATTTTTAAACACGGAAGTAGCAAACGAGCCTGCAGCCCACCTGATGGTAAGTAACTACTGCCGCCCATGGACATCTGTAATCAACCCTAGGTAAGATCAAAGTCTCACCTAAAATTGGCCACAGATGCGTTGCTACCCCTGAGGACTAAAATGGAATACCTCGGAAACGTATGTCTCCCTTACCACACCCTTCAGACCAGAACACAACAGCGCATAACACTGCTGTTATTAGGCAGAAATAGGTGTAGCGGTGAGGTAGTGGTGGTAATGTCAATTCAAGTTAAAGCCATAGGCGTAAAGCCTACGAAAAAAAAAGTGTTATCGATGTGTATCTAGTAATAATAGTTTCTAAGACAGCCAGTCGCAAAGAGAAGTAACTATTACGTTGATTTCTAAAGAACTAGAATCATGAAAAGCTGTGTATTTCATGATTCTAGTTTTTTTTTTTTGCCTTATTCTTAACATTTCTGTATTATCTATCGTTACAAACTTCTTAGATGCGTGTTGATATTAAAATGTCAATTTCTCGATGAATACTTACAAATTGTCGCTAACAATATTTTATCTTACAGTACCACTGCATCGGAACACGACCTTAACTGAGAAGATCCGACAAGAAACTCAGCGGGTTTGTCTTTTTTCTTTGTAATTAGTTCATCTAAATATATATCTTTTCTCACTGACATGTAGCCTCGCGTTTTCTTTTCTTAAATCAGTGGCTTGCACATAACATCGAGAAATTACAAGTGATTTCCAGATTGCTAGCTTGAATTTCAAGTCTTAGGTATCACCCATACTTCATTGCACTTCCTGTAAGTTCAGACGGGCTACCTGATGGAAAGCCCTAACTGCCTCTTGTCCATTTGAAATACTAGAGGTGTCGCCAATGTATCGCCGGCTACATAGGCTTATGAATAGTGGATCGGGCAGACATTAATATTG